>JASXSY010003213.1:0-29577 GCA_034509805.1 Sipha maydis
GTGGAATCTTCGATTAAATTTTCAAGTATTTTGTAGAAGCCAAATTTTTTTTATCACCGATTATAAAAATAAAATGTAAAAAAATCGAATATTTTAAATGACTATAAGTGGCTTAAAAATCAATATAATATTTTGAAAAAAATATTGCATAAAAGAAATACCAATCTTAACAGCTGGTAGAAATTTCAAAAATCTGCGACTTATACTTTTTGAATTATAACAAATATTTAAAATCGTCTGAGAATAAATCGCTATTTTATGCAATTTCGTAAATATTTAAATTTCAAACAGTCATACAATTTTTTCCTCTTAGTCCGGTAAAAATTTTTTTAAAGATTTTTGAAGAGTAGCTCATAGATAACCTAGTGTTAAAATTTTGAACCTTAAGTATGAACAAAAGAATTTTATGAATTTTTATCTACAAAATAACATGCAAATTATCGTGATTTTTACACATTTTATACAAATTTGAGAATTAAGGGCTTATAAAAAAAATTGAGTTAACCGATCACCGATATTTTTTAGTTACGATAAGTTTAACTTATTATAAACCTAGTATAAAATTTTCAAGAGTTTTCGCTCAATCAATTAAATTTTATAGATGTTTAAAAACAAAAATTTAACAAAAATCGAAAATTTAAATTGTCTATAAATAAGTCAAAATATGTCAAAATACTTTGAAATCTTAACCATGTATAGAGAACGTCAATATAAAGATTTGGTGAAAATTTCAAGTTGTTGCGGTTTTTCATTTTTGAGTTAGAGCATTTTAAAAAAAAATTAATATCTTTGTCAGTCTAGAATATTATACAGTATATTATATTTAACATGTAATTTTTTGTCAATATTCGCTATTCAAACGCTTATAAAAAAAAATTGTGCCTATGGATTTTAATAATTTTTGAATGACTTTAAGAACTACTTCTGTGGAATCTTCTATTAAATTTTCAAGTATTTTGTACAAGTCAAATTTTTTTTATCACCGATTATAAAAAAAAAATGTAAAAAAATCGAATATTTTAAATGCCTATAACTGGCTTAAAAATCAATATAATAGTTTGAAAAAAATATGACATAATGGAAATACCAATCTTAACAGCTGGTAGAAATTTCAAAAATCTGCGACTTATACTTTTTGAATTATAAAAAATATTTAAAATCGTTTGAGAATAAATCGCTATTTTATGCAATTTCTCGTAAATATTTAAATTTCAAACAGTCATAAAATTTTTTCCTCTAATTCCGGTAGAAATTTTTTTAAAGATTTTTGAAGAGTAGCTTATACATAACCTCGTGTTAAAATTTTGAACCTTAAGTATGAACAGAAAAAATTTTATGAATTTTTAACTACAAAAAAACTTGCAAATTATCGTGATTTTTACATATTTCGTATAAATTGTAACTTTGAGCACTTATAAAAAAAAATTGTGACTTACGATTTTAGATTTTTTTTTATGAGTTAAGGAACAACTTATAAGAAACCTTGTATTAAATTTTCAAGATTTTCTAGGCAGCCAAAAAAATTTTATCGTTATTTAAAAAAAAAATACTTAAAAATATTGAAAATTTCAATTGTCTATAAATAGCTTCATAAAAGTCAAAATACTTTGAAAATTTAATGGTGTATAGAGAACGCTAATCTAAACATTTGGTGAAAATTTCAAGTATTTACATCCATTAGTTTTTGAGTTATAGCAAAATAAAAAATTTGATTATGTCAAAAACTGGTTTTGCGTAAAAACTCCCGTTTTTCCCAAATTTTTTTATGGTTTTTCCCGTCGCATTTAAAAAATATTGGAAATTTTTAACTTTTGACCCCCCAAAGTACCAAATAGATTCACTTTCCTTTCAGAAAAGTTGCTACATAAGGCAATCGAAGCATTTTTACTGCCCCAAAACGTGTCGACAGACACAAAAAAAAAAAAAAAAAAAAAAAAAAAAAAACACACATCATTGTAAAATCAATACATTCTTCACTCCGTTCAGAATCTAAAACAATGGAATTCTCTCTCATATCGGTTCAGTTTATAGTAGCGTGGTTGTGCGAGGAAATGCTATTTGTTTTGTTATTGAAAGACTTACTGTGAGTTGCGAGTATGGTGAGGAAATGGTTTCAAATCATACCGGTATTGTTGTGCAAACTGCAATTAACGCATTGACTTGGCCTTCAATCGCAATTCACTGCAAAGGCTTTTAAACTTAATATATATAATATGTATAAAGATATAAGTAATTTTAAGTGTAGTACAATATATATGATACACATTATACACCCATAGTTTTAAATGAATTTTCAATTATACTGCAGCGTCAGCAATTCGAATTTATTGTTTATTATTCTCCGAAATATGTGTATATGAATTCAACTGCTGGTATTGTGAACAATATTTTTCAATATTGAAATATTATTTATATGATATATTAATAAGGATAATCAATCCCAACTGTTGTGCACAATAATAATAATTGTTTGGAGATATTCACTAGTGTGTATAAATTAATTTTAATAAATAAAAATCGAGGTGAGAAAAAAATATGTGCAATGGTTAACCTTCGTGTGCATGTATAATTATTATTGTACGATCGTTATTTTAATACATAAATATTGCGCCATCTGATCATAATGATAAATTGATCGACCAAAACAACAAAAATCGTAGGTAGAAGTAGTATGTGCAGATACGCCAAGTGACTTATTTTATCATCATGGTGGATATATGAAAAAAAACCGGATGGGCCTCGCTCTGCTGTACAGTTAGGGGTGGAGTGCACCTCGCTTATAGGATAGGTCATTATTATAATGGATTTGTTAAATTTGAATGCAATGATAGATATCATTGTATACGAATAACGATTCTGAACGGAGTTCATATGTTAGTCTAGAATATAATACAATGTTATTTATAAATATTATATAAGTATATTTTATTTTTAAACGAAAAATTTAGAAAAACCGAAAATTTAAATTGTCTATAAATATGTCAAAATATGTCAAAATACATTGAAATTTTAACCATGTATAGAAAACGTCAATATAAAGATTTAATGATAATTTCAAGTTGTTGCGGTTTTTCGTTTTTGAGTTAGGGCATTTTAAAAAAACCGATATCATTTGTCAGTCTAGAACATTCTACATTATATTATATTTTACATGTAATTTTATGTCAATATTCGATGTTCAAACGCTTATAAAAAAAAATTGTGCCTATGGATTTTAATAATTTTTGAATGACATTAAGAACTACTTCTGTGGAATCTTCGATTAAATTTTCAAGTATTTTGTAGAAGCCAAATTTTTTTTATCACCGATTATAAAAATAAAATGTAAAAAAATCGAATATTTTAAATGACTATAAGTGGCTTAAAAATCAATATAATATTTTGAAAAAAATATTGCATAAAAGAAATACCAATCTTAACAGCTGGTAGAAATTTCAAAAATCTGCGACTTATACTTTTTGAATTATAACAAATATTTAAAATCGTCTGAGAATAAATCACTATTTTATGCAATTTCGTAAATATTTAAATTTCAAACAGTCGTACAATTTTTTCCTCTTAGTCTGGTAGAAATTTTTTTAAAGATTTTTGAAGAGTAGCTCATAGATAACCTAGTGTTAAAATTTTGAACCTTAAGTATGAACAAAAAAAATTTTATGAATTTTTATCTACAAAATAACATGCAAATTATCGTGATTTTTACACATTTTATACAAATTTGAGAATTAAGGGCTTATAAAAAAAAATTGAGTTAACCGATCACCGATATTTTTTAGTTACGATAAGTTTAACTTATTATAAACCTAGTATAAAATTTTCAAGAGTTTTCGCTCAATCAATTAAATTTTATAGATGTTTAAAAACAAAAATTTAACAAAAATCGAAAATATAAATTGTCTATAAATAAGTCAAAATATGTCAAAATACTTTGAAATCTTAACCATGTATAGAGAACGTCAATATAAAGATTTGGTGAAAATTTCAAGTTGTTGCGGTTTTTCATTTTTGAGTTAGAGCATTTTAAAAAAAACCGATATCTTTGTCAGTCTAGAATATTATACAGTATATTATATTTTACATGTAATTTTTTGTCAATATTCGCTGTTCAAACGCTTATAAAAAAAAATTGTGCCTATGGATTTTAATAATTTTTGAATGACTTTAAGAACTACTTCTGTGGAATCTTCTATTAAATTTTCAAGTATTTTGTACGAGCCAAATTTTTTTTATCACCGATTATAAAAAAAAAATGTAAAAAAATCGAATATTTTAAATGCCTATAAGTGGCTTAAAAATCAATATAATATTTTGAAAAAAATATGACATAAAGGAAATACCAATCTTAACAGCTGGTAGAAATTTCAAAAATCTGCGACTTATACTTTTTGAATTATAACAAATATTTAAAATCGTCTGAGAATAAATCGCTATTTTATGCAATTTCGTAAATATTTAAATTTCAAACAGTCATAAAATTTTTTCCTCTAATTCCGGTAGAAATTTTTTTAAAGATTTTTGAAGAGTAGCTTATACATAACCTCGTGTTAAAATTTTGAACCTTAAGTATGAACAGAAAAAATTTTATGAATTTTTAACTACAAAAAAACTTGCAAATTATCGTGATTTTTACATATTTCGTATAAATTGTAACTTTGAGCACTTATAAAAAAAAATTGTGACTTACGATTTTAGATTTTTTTTTATCAGTTAAGGAACAACTTATAAGAAACCTTGTATTAAATTTTCAAGATTTTCTAGGCAGCCAAAAAATTTTTATCGTTATTTAAAAAAAAAATACTTAAAAATATTGAAAATTTCAATTGTCTATAAATAGCTTAATAAAAGTCAAAATACTTTGAAAATTTAATGGTGTATAGAGAACGCTTATCTAAACATTTGGTGAAAATTTCAAGTATTTACATCGATTAGTTTTTGAGTTATAGCAAAATAAAAAATTTGATTATGTCAAAAACTGGTTTTGCGTAAAAACTCCCGTTTTTCCCAAATTTTTTTATGGTTTTTCCCGTCGCATTTAAAAAATATTGGAAATTTTTAACTTTTGACCCCCCAAAGTACCAAATAGATTCACTTTCCTTTCAGAAAAGTTGCTACATAAGGCAATCGAAGCATTTTTACTGCCCCAAAACGTGTCGACAGACACAAAAAAAAAAAAAAAAAAAAAAAAAAAAAACACACATCATTGTAAAATCAATACATTCTTCACTCCGTTCAGAATCTAAAAATAACACAATATGGTTACGAATAAAATATAAATGTTTTTAATTTAAAATCATTTTATTATAAGAAGGAAAATAATTTATATTTAAAGATAAATATGAAGTAAGTAAACATATTATCAATTACATACATTTAATAATCTATTTCTTGAAGTATATTTTCATTGTGTTTATTTTATGTTTTGTCCAAGAGATTTTTTTCTGAAAATATTGGCCAAAAGAAGTACAACAAACAAGTAATATGTTTTGTTATGGGCTATTATTATTTTCTTGTGCTGATATTGATGTCGAAAACCTGCTGTGAGGGTCAGGAATAAAACGGATTGACAGATAATGTGTTAAGGGAATTCCGTGAACGTGATAAGGTTTGCTCTTTAGTTATTTTTTTTTTTCAAATTGTTACCAGGCCTGAACATAAATTTATGTTTGTATTAGAAAAAAGCGTTGAAATTGGAAGTTAAAGGCCGGAAGGGAAAAGGGAAACAATGAAGATAAAATATATAATAAATATAGTTAAGCAGTAGAGCTGAAACTGTTACCACTATGATTTTTGATAATATACCTATTATTATTATAAGTATTATTTTTATTATTATTATTATTATTATTAAAGTAAAACCTCTAAATAGCAAACATTCTCGGGGTCATCAAAATTTTCCGCTAATGGGAAAAATTAATTAAAATAAAAATTTTAATTTTATTGACTTTTTAAAAAATATTTAAAATATACTATTAAATATTATTATTACATATTAAAGTTATTAAATAATTAATAAATAATATACATATATAAATGGCGTATATTTAATACATATGTACCTATATATGTATATTACATTATATTATACATTATACATATGTATATTACAATAACAGTGAAACTACTACCTAGTTAACTAACTACTACTATCACCTGTGTTGAGACAATGTGTCTTCAGCCGATTTGTTAACTATAATGTTTCTTTGGTTTATTTATTTATTATTTATATATTAATATATAATATCGTTGATATTAGTATAATTTTCTATACCTTGTTCCTTGTTGTGATTTTCATTCTCAAAGGTCTCAGAATCATTGATAATGTTTTCAATGTTCAATGATGAGTTTTCCCATCTATTGAAAAATAGTTCTGTGTATTCGTCCGAAAATTCTGTTGAAGCTATAATAGTTCCATTAACTCATTTTTATATCCAATTTTTGTTTTAAGTCACCCATATAATTTGACATTTTTACCGGAAATATAAAAATATAGTATATATATGTAAACAATATGTGTATGTTTTTGTTTCTCGGTATAGCTATTTGTTATTTAGAGGCATTAAAGCATATCGGACCACCTAATCCTATTTAAGTCCGTTATTTAGAGGTGTCCGTTATTTAGAGTAGTGAAATCCAATAATTTCAATGGGTTGGTGCCAGGGCCAAAAAATGTATCCGTTATTTGGAGCTGATTGTTAATAGAGGTGTCCGTTAAGAGAGGGTTATCTGTATTATTATATTGGTATATTTTGAATGATGTGTTGTTTATTATAAGCTAATCAAATTTAGTAGAAAAAAAAACGTCAGTCATTAGTTCGTGTTTTTTGAATTTCACAAATTAAATAACATATATAAATATTTGTTTGAAATTATTATTAGGTTTTTGATCAATTCACACGATCTTTATTCGGTTTGGTCCATTCGTTTTGAGGTCATAATAATTACGTTTGCTCGTTGAATGAAGATTTAACTCACATTTTTTTTTTTTAATACAGAGGGTTATGAATTTAGTAAAAACCGTTTTAATGAGGAATATAAAGTTTAAAAAACTAATAACGCTTACTGCAGAATTGTAGAGCTTTTTCTTTATTTATGTGTGTTGTGGATATATATGTTCATTTTAATGAGATACTAATTATTTCCAACGGTTGTCTTCGCTTCAAAGAATTACGTATTTTTTCCTCCCCTCTATTCGTTGTCATTTTGTTTGCTAACCGTAATAAATTTTCGGCCTTATCTGTCGTGTCTGCCCCCTTTTATTTTGTTTGTGTTTTTAGGTTTTTCCAACCAAGGTTTTTATCTTTATTTACAGTGACATGAGATAGAGAGAAAAAGTAATTAGCCTTTTTTTCTCTCCCTCTTTTCCTCTCTACACATTTTGTCCTCTTTGTATTTTTGCAATATCTTTGTTATTACACTATATTTACAATTTAGGCTCATCGTTATTATAAATATACCTTTTTGAACCCACCAAATCACAGCGTATATATATATATATATATATATATATATATATATATATATATATATATATATATATATATATATATGTATGTATTTGGTGGTGGTATTAGTCGTGGCTGCCAAGTTTTGAGATTCCGGGCTGAACGATTTTTAATAAAACGGCAATTACGTGCACCTGTCTTCAGTGATTTGGCACTTTTTCGACGTATTCGCGAAAGTTTATTATTGAAAACTGATTGGAAACGGTGAACTGTCAGTGGTTTATTTGAATTGGATATTTGTCAGTTTGCTTGGTTTTTAAAATACTTGACTATAAATATGTATATCCTGGTATGCAATGTATATAGAACCCTGTCAGACGTTTGTACCTATGCATTATAGTAAAAATAAATGATGGAGTATAGATATACTTAACAGTGTTAACTTTTGTTAATCTTGTACATGGATTGATTTATTAAAGATTTCATTTATGTATTTATTTAAGTATTTGAAAATATAAGTAATTTAAATACGAAAAGAAATCAAGTTCGATTTTTTACGTTCCATATTTTTTTTAAAATTGTTTTTTTTATTTTTTTTTTTAAATTTGTTCTTTCAATATTCTTTATAAATATTAAAAAAAAAAAACTATTGTTTGTATAAAATTAAATATAATGTTAAATTAAAAAAATACATATGTTTTTTTTTTTGATCTATCGGTTTAAAAAAATGCAATTGGGTATTAAAAAAATTTCTGTAAACAAAAAATGTTTTATCATGTATTAGTCTTACTTGATTTTTATTGTATTTTATAGATTCTTTCTTATCATTGAATTAAATTATTCTAATTTAATTTTCTGAAATTTAAACTTAAATTAATTAGCATATAGTTATATATCTTAAAAGTAATCAAGTAGTTTTAATATATCAAATAGTTAACTAAGATTTTTTATTATCGTATTAACCTTAAAATAATTAGTCAAAAGTTACTAATAAATTTAGATTGAAGTTTTCTAAGTATGGTGTAAAATGAAAATCAGTATAAATCTAAAGAAATCAACATATTATTATATATCAGTTATAGAATATAACTTCTTTCGATAAAAAAAAAAAATGAAATGAAAAAAGTTGATATTAAAAATGTAAGCTATTAATATTAATCAATCATTTTATGTTTCTTAACGTGTTTCTTTTACTTAGAAAATAATATATCTAACTATGCAACAGTTGCATACATTGCAACTATGTTGTTAATATTTAATATCATATATATGTCAAACCTGATAAAGTATTTATATAATTTTGTTATTAATTTATATTGTAAGTCAATAAATTTGAATTACTTACTTTTAAACCATTAAATTAATGATTTATATATTTGTATTAGAAAACAATAAAACCTTTTATTTTTGAATAATTCATTATAAATATGTAATTATTGAATGTAATATGAAAACAATTTTAAGTACACATCAATGTATTTATTCGTATATAATTATCATTAATAACTATTAAGCTAACATTTAGTACTTTGTTGGTTAATAAATAACTGGGACAGTTCTATAAAACTTGGTAACTTGCCTAACTGATAATTATAACATGATAATCCTCAAACCATTTTTTGATGTGTTGCCAACATAATGTTATGTATTGGTGGTTTTATTGTGAATAGAAAAATCGTATATAATATAATATATTTGCTGTTTTGATACCACTGATTATTTGTTTTTACGCTATATTTGTATATATTCTCAAAAAAATACTTCAGAGAAGTAAAAAAGGCTTTCTGTGCGTAATTTGAAGCGATTTGGAAAAAATATGGAATTTTAATGTTAATAAATAAGTGAAATCAGTCTCAAAATTATGTGCCAAAAAGGCCCATGGTTGAAAAAGTAGAATTTGGAGCTTAATAAAGAAAATAAATTAATACCCAAATTCTGTGCCGAAAAGGCACATTGTTGAAAAAGTTCCTGAATTTTGAGGTTAATAAAGAAGTGAAATCAATCCTAAAATTCTGTACCTTAACTTAAAAAAATATAAATTCACAAAAATTTCAAGTTGTTCGACTGTACAAACATTGAAAATAAAATTAGCACAGAACGGCGTATATTAATGATAATAAATCGGAGTTTACAAGTTGTAGAGTCGAACAACTTGAAATTTTTGTGAATTGATATTTTTTTAAGTTAAGGCACATCATTTTGGGATTGTTTTCACTTCTTTATTAACCTCAAAATGTAGGAACTTTTTCAACAATGTGACTTTTCGGCACAGAATTTGGGTATTAATTTATTTTCTTTATTAAGCTCCAAATTCAACTTTTTCAACCATGGGCCTTTTTGGCACATAACTTTGAGACTGATTTCACTTATTTGTTAACATTAAAATTCCATATTTTCTTCAAATCGCTTCAAATTACACTCAGAAAGCCTTTTTTACTTCTCAGAAGTATTTTTTTGAGAATTTCAATTATTTTTCCAAAGCACCTTTTACATATCTCGGGACTTGAATTATTTTGCTTCAAATAACAAAATATGAGCGTTTTTAAAATTCTGTGGCCACTTGTGTGTTTCTGTGATTTGGTTATTTATGTATACCCTGTTGGTTTTGTTCTCCCTAATCATTATGCTGTATCTGCCAGATTTAAGATTGTTTTCATAGAAAATGCAACTGTATAGCTTATAGAAGCGATTGTGAATTTTTAGTACAGACGTTGGCAAAGCCTTTATTTTGTAATTACAGAATATATAATCCCCGGGATTGCTATTATCGGAGATTTCCAACTGTAATTGAACTATTAAAACTTTGTTTGTAATTTTTGGATCGACCTGAACATTATGAGTTGTATCCTTGTTATAACTTAAACATTTAGTCCAGGTTTTTTTAATTGAACGCTGGAAATCCTTAAGCGTTTTTAACTCGCTTTCTTTTTTTTTTTTTGATCATTTTTAATGGGTACTTGCAAAATATTTGTTTGAAATTTTTGGAAAATTTTACAGAAACATACAGTGCAAGTTTTAATACAAACAAGGTTTAAAGGTTAAACGTAACGATATCAACAATTGAGTCCCGTCAAATTTAAAAAAAAAAAAAAAAAACATTTTCCTTCCCATTTTTATAGACGTAGGACTGTCTGTAACAAAAAATTCTACAGATGTAGTTAAAAATGGTTTTTTTTATATATTTTTTAATATAAATATCTAATATATAATAATGTAGGGTTATAATAATATGAATAATTTATGTATAATTAAATAAATATAGACAATGATATAATCAAATCTCAAATTCTCGGCGTATAGTATATATATATATATATTTAGATATATGGGTGTGGTGCACCGCGAGTACCTGTTGTTGTTGTTATTGCTATTATTAGAAATGTTATTGATACAATGCCGGAAAGTACCCAAGTACGATCCACGGAGCGAACGATAAATGAGACTCATAAAATTGCAGTTTTTAGCTGTATCTCTCTCGCACTCCGCATACACCAACGCGTGCGAGCGAGCGGTCCGAGTGCCAAAACTTAATGTATAATAGTCTCGCTATCGGGTCGGGTCGAGTCGATTTTCGTGTTTATTACGCACAGAAATGAGTCTCTAGCGAGACTCTTCGATTTTCTGAAAAAAAATATAAAACCCATATAAAAAATATCAAACCCAATTAAAATCATTACTCTGCTCCGTATTGTAATTGTGTTATATAAATATTTTTTTGATTTTTTTCGTACCTCATACCACATAGGTATGATAGTCGTAGTCTGAAATCTTGCATGCATATATTTTGTTAAATACTACAGCTACCACGAGTGTGTATTATTATAGTTGTATTATAGACTTTTTGTTTGATGGCCGTATATCATTTGAATAACTCCTAACTATGTATCCAGCGGTTTTTGTTTTTGTTTTAGTCCGGAAACATTGAAAAGGTGGATCTCTTGAGGCGTGTTTTGTTTGTTAGTCGAATTTGCACCTCCAACAAAAACTTAATGAAACAATTCACTGTATCCAGGAAACGGCGAGTGTATATAGTACCTGTGATTATGTCCGAAACCCGCCTACTATATTTTTCGTTGCCCCTATGCTACTGTTTGTATGTTATAATATAGTGTTCATATGGACAAAAAGGATACGATACGGGCCATGGAAACTATGAAATGTTAAAACTACGGTAAAAGTACACATACACACACATATATAAGTGAGTGCGTGCGTATGTGTATGTCTGCGTGCGCGTACAATATAGTGATGGGACGTGGGTGATTTATTCGGCGCGAAGAATTTTCACTTCTAGCATCCTTCTCGTGTCGGTAAAAAGCGAATCAAAAGGGCGATGGCCGGTTGTTTTCGAAACAATTCAAAACATTTTTTACGCGCTATCATCCATGAAATGCATAATGACATCATCTCGAGTATACCTCAAATTATTTATAATACATACTATATATATATATCTGTGTGTTATATAGTATTAAAATGCTGTGAGTTAATAATATTTAAGCGTAACAGACTAAAATTGTTTTTACATACGTGGCCAATACTTGCAAAATATCTGCGCGTTCACATATTGTACGAATAGGTATATATTATTCCGTGTTTGTTACTCACTGCGACACTCGTCGTTTGTACATAGTATAGTCGTTGCGTGCCTTCTGTTTGTTCAAACACTGCTGTACTTGGGAAATAAATCGTTAAATTATTGCTTTTACCATTCTTATGTGGACAAAAATAAAAAATGAAAATGAACTGTCTATGCAGCATTGTACTTAATCGAAAATAATCGCGAAATTGACATAATATGAATCCAATACAATAATATTGTATGAAATATATCAGTCGTATTTGAAATTTTTGAACATTGTTGTTTTTCATACAAACAGTTGAATGAATATACTGAATGAGTACTGTACATCTGTATACGATATGAATATGTAATGATTATTATTAGCTGTCGAAAAAACAAAGAACTTTTTACATTTTCCTGTTTCTTGCAAGTTTTCTCTGCAGCTTGCTAATGCATATATGACGTGTATATATTTGTATAATTGGTGCTTGTGAATGTTTAGAAATAAAAAATAAAAAAGGTTGGTTAAAGAAAAAGCTCATTTCGCTAATGATGGTACTCGTCGTCCTCGTCTATATTATGGCCATTTCATCATTATACACTCACACACACACACACACACACCTATATTCACAAATATTTATTATACATATCATTCAAATATGTATAGTTATTATTAACATAGAAGTTTATCTTTGGGCGTATAATATTTCTGATATTAATAATTTTTTAATTTATCTATTTTTATTTTCAAACAATTATTTTTTCTATTTTTATGAACGTTATATCAAGTTTATTTGAAAAAAAAACATCGTACATTTTATTATATTCAAAAATTAGTATTGATATCTTTTTAAATTGTCATTGAAGGTAAAAATTGTGTATATTTCTTTAAAACTTTAGTTCATTGAATTAAAAAAAATGAATGTCTAGCGTTTTGTAATTTTTATAGACCGTCATCGTCTACATGGTATAGGGCTCCCCATTTATCTTTCAATCATAGGCACCATCCCAACTTACAATAAGTTGGTATATATATATATATAGACTTATTATTATTATTATTATTATTATATTTCACGAAGAATACATATTTCTCATAGCATAAATCATTGTATTTGTATTAATTTTAAGTACATTGACGAAATAATTTTTAATAAAATTAGTTGTTTGTGTATTATTCTTGCTTCAATAATATGACTATACAACAGTAATATATTGTAAAAAAAAATCAATTTCCACTATAACATAATTTTTATAGTTTATCTTAAAAACGTTAAACTTTTCAAACGATGTTACCAATCTAAATTCGTGGAATATTATTCTAGCACCATACTAAGTAAATGTATAGTACAATGAGTGTGTACTATGTGTATAAGTGTAAGTTTATAACGACATACTTGCACACACGTGTTACTTCGACTGAGCTGTTGGTATTATCCTTGAAACAATGAGGCCTAAGTTCAATCGTGCGCGGATTCAGTAACCACAAACTGGAGATGAATAGATAGAGATAACTATAGCGTATAGTGTGTGTATTCCCTTTCGAAACATTATTCGTGTTGTTGTTTCTATCAGAAGTTATGCCTTTCCACACACATACACACAAACACAGCCTATGCGAACGTCTGGGACATGGCGGTCGTCACGACCACTGTGAATGACCAGTCACGAATTTTTCCATCTCCTCTGTATGTAATAATACTGTTTTTATTTTTATTTTTTTCATAGATAATGAATTACGGTTAAATGTGAAAACATGGTTTAATCGGTCGATAATAACTGAAGTTTCTAGATTGTCATTGAATTACGGTTGTCTTTTTGCACATAATATATAATAATTATATTATAATTTAAACTATTTTCCAGTGATTTCATCTTTATAGTATTGCATCTTTAAAAATGCCTGTAAAAATAACTAAATATAAAATATAGGTACTCGTATTTTTTTTAATAATACTGACCAGTGATATTACATGATGCTTTATAATAATCGTTAAAATATAATTTTTCAATACTAAAATTATTGAAATAAATGTGTTATGACTTATTTAAACAATTTACCTATTCTAAATTATAATTTTCTACAAAAATCATATATATATATATATATATATATATTTAAATAAGAATTTGCGTTTTATAAGGTTTGTATTTTTTATACAGTTATTAAATTCGATTTTTATCAATTGATGATACTGCACATAAGTATAATTTTGATTAATTTACTATATATATATATATATATATGATACATAATACGAACATGCCAAGTAAAAATAAATTTATGAAACTACATAGAGGAAAAATAATCTAACTTTTAGACCTTGTTGGTTTTAATTGTGTTTATTTTATTTAATATTAAACAACACTGGTATATATGTAAGGTATATTATTTTTATAATTATAATTTATATTTTATACATGGCTTTTTATTTTATTTTAATAGCATAGTTTTTAATGTATTATTAAAGTTAACGATTATAGTCGATATAATTACATTAATTGACAACAAAAACTATATACGCCATTGGAATCCACGAACCAACATTAACACCACCCGCGTCCGTGTTTTAACAATTTTATTACATTGTATCAATTGAAACATATTATTACAATATTTAATATTGAGTTTTTTAATATTTTTATTTCACATTTTTCGTAGTTTTTTCGTTATTTCGTTTTAAGGAACCAAAAATGTTTATATTCTATTATATATAAAAAAAACATTTGAAAAACGATATGTCTCCTCATAGTATAATGTTGTAACTTTACCAGTGTCAATTTTTACGTGCAAAACTAAGCAGTCATGGTTGCAGACTTCTTCCAAAGGTTTTATCACTTCACTTCACTGAAGTATCGATTTGTACTCAATTTTGACAGTCGTCATAATGACGAGCGCCCGTAAATATCTCTAATGTATTGCTAGATTAGATTTACTTACTGGATGGATGTGTGTAGTTTAAATAATACAGACTCATTTACAAATTAAATTATATTCATGCACTATCTCTAATATGCCTATGTGTGTCATCGTTTTATTTATAAGTAATTTTCTAATGTGCTTTTGTTTGTTTTGTTTATTTCAGGTTTGTACATTTGAACTTAAATGAATAAAGACTTCTTATGTGTAAGTTACTCTAATAAATTCTATTAACGTTATTTCTACATGTGTATCTAATGATTTTTTAACAAATATATAATTTTAATGTTATTTTTATTTTATCATATATTAGTTATTAATCAATAGCCAGTTTCTCATAACTATTCTTTTATAGGTGTATGTTAAAAAATATAGGACAGCACGAGTAACTGATCAGAGGGTATTATTTTATAAAAACAGTTATTTAATTGATTGGTAGAACACATATAAAGTTTTTGATTTGTGTAATCATTAAATTAGTGACTATTGATGATAATTACTTAATTTTAAGTTAATTGTTTATGCAAGACGATTATAGTTGAGTACTCATACCATATTAATTTATATAAAATATACTTTTGCCACTAAGTCGATTCTACAGTAGTTCAAATTGTATAGTAAGGATTTATCATATATGTGAATTAATTAAATAATTTAAATTTTTATTTTTAGTTACATGGTCAAGAAAATGTTTTATTTTTATACTTTAAAAAATTATATGATTGTATCTAAATTGTTGAAATTTTATGTTTAAATTATGATAATATATAATACATTTTTTTTTTAATTTAATTTAAGGGTTAGTCTTACCTAATATTATTGAATTTAATCTCTATGGATTTTTTACTACTTTATTGAACATAGATAATAATAGTTATAATAATAATAACATAAACCATTGGGTTGTTTAATATTTCACGGCTTGTGACACTAAAAAAATAAGTATACGAATGCTACTATAACTGTCCATTAAACAGCGTTTGCGTATAATGTTTTCACGATCCAAAGAAATCATCATCCTATGTAAAAATGTTGCATGGTTTTAGAGTTTTAATTTTATAAACGATCTTAAACCGGATTTCAAAACTCATAACAGTAGTTTAACCGTGTCAAGTTATAATTATTTTCTTTAATTTCAAGATGAAAAACTTTAAATTTTAAATGGTATTTTCAATAGCAAATATTAATATAGTCAAGTTATGATTTTAAATATACGTACCACTGTAATAGTTACATTTTTGTAATTATTGCAGATTTCTATATATTTGTTATAAATGTTAAATAAATAAATATTAAGATAAAGAAAAAATATTGTTACATTGGCCAATAATTTATTGTTTCAAAATTAAGAAACAATCTGGAGTTTAACTTTTTAAAAGGTTTTTTTTTGTGTTCTCTGTATATGACTTCGAACTTTACTGGACCGCTTTTATGGCCACACGGTCTGCAGACTATGAATTATTATTTACGACGTGCTTTTGACTTTTTGGCGTTTAAAAATTCGTCCAAGCTATTGTAATTTATTATATTTGGAAGGAGCCGGGTGAAGTAAAACTCACATGCACTAAAGCTACACAATGCACAATTATTAATATGACCGATTTCGGTATGATCCAAGTGTATGACAACATCGCCGCTGCCCTGTTATCTCGTAAAACACCATTAGGAGGTGCCCACTTCTCGTCCATAGCTAAAAGTCGGTATATTGTATCTTACACACACACACACACACTTTTTCTTTTCTATTTTTCTTCTTATTCTTTGAGCCACGGTTCTGTAATTTATTCGAGCTTTTAAAACACAAAAGAATGATGATGTAAATACTACTTAAAATAATTTACGAGTTCGTGAGGTGTATAGTTTTAGAAAAATAGGTAAACTTTGGCCTGGGAATGGGTATAAAACTTATTGAATGAAGCTATATAGTGCTTTTAATACGCCCATGCTTTGTGTGTATATATATTTTTGACAATAGTGAAATTTCTGCTTCCAACATGTTATGGACGAGATAATTTTGACTTGCACACCCCTTTCAAAACCGAGTGAGAGCTCATTCATCACGTTGTCGTCAAGCGACAAGTCAAATCGGATAAACGCGTTGAGAGTTTGCTGTCGTCCGGCTACGGGGATAGAAAAATAGACGTAATGTACATATACACTTGTGTCTATACCATTCGTAACGATTATAACTTAAAAGCATTTTGTACATTTATACATTGAAAAAATTGGTTTTCGTTTTATTCGTTTATATATCGCATAATATTTCCACCGAGTTCCTTCAAATACAATGATTTGTTTGATTATTCTCAATTTCATAGTTAATGATTATACATTTTGTTATATATCTCACGTAAAATGTTTTTACTTTTATGATTATAAATTCGGTTTTTGCAACTATATCAATATAAATATTAACTGTATTTTAGAAATATTATAGTGCTCAATATTTAGTGTATATATTTTTGTTAGCAAAAATATGATTTTTTTTTCGACTAATGTTTTTTTTATAGACACAAATAATATATTTTTAATCGTAATGTACCAATATGTATTTATTTTGAATCGTTACACAGCTTTGAAATTTTTTTTTTTTCTTAAATATACTAATTCTAGTTCAATATAAAGTTTCATTGAATCAATTTTAAACACAATGTTACTAAATAATGTATAATTAGCACATATAATTATAATAGTATATATAAGTTATACTGTGTAGATATGTCGGACGTTTATTAGTACGTTTATATTAATAGTTGTACCTGTAAATCACAAACGAATTAATTGAACATTTTAAATTTAAGGAATTATGGACAATGAATGTCATTGGATTATATTGCATGCTACGTTAACGTGTATATATATATATATATATATATTATATATATATATATATATATATATATATATATATATATATATATATATATATGTATATTATACTCACACATACACACTGGGTTGTATGAGCGTTATAAAAAAATAAAAATGCTAGATTGAAAGTATTCGTATTCGGGTATTATTGTGTGTTCTCGGAGACCTCAGTAAAGGTGTAGTAAACATATTCACATCAAATATATCATTATGCTTATTTTAAATAATTTCTTGATGAATACTATATATCACACATCAATTTCTTACATTTTGATTATTGATAATATTTTTGTTGTTTTTAAATGTATGTGTATTTTCGAATTAAACTATAAAGAATGTTTGTTAAACCGAAATAATTGTATCGATATTTTTGAAAAAAAACTAAGAAAACATATATTTACTATCTAAAAATAAATCAGAAAAATCGAAATTTTCGATCATATTTTTTATATTTTTCACAATTATGAAAATACTGAATTGTATAAAGTTACGAAAATATTATTTATTATGTCACATAAATATCATTTGATTAAATTATAACATCACTTATAAATTCTCTAGAATCAGGAATTAAATACTTAATTCTTTAGGGGTTATATCGAAATGTTTACTGACTAATATGTCTAATTGTGATGACCATTGAAGTGTTCTTCATGACTAATTATGAAAAACCATTATTAATTTTAATTTAACTGAGAGAAAGTGGTTTTCATTTTTCAGTTTTTATCATTGATATAGTTATTTAAATTTTTCATGTTCATATATATTGGATAAACCTGGTTAAACATTAAGTAATATGGCCGTACATCATGATACATAGGACTTCCATGGTCTTTGAGCAGATCTCTTGACACTAAGCCGGGATTGTGACTGAATTTACGAGGGTTAAGTGCGTTTATGGAGCTCCCCTCCTCAATATCTGCAATAATTCACCCAACACACTGCTATATTTAGCCAATACAATATACATTTGTTATTTAAAAGAAAAAAAATGTATCAAACTTTGAAGGTTATACCTGTATAAATATGTAAAAAATATTAGTTTATTTTTTATTGCATTAATTTATCGTTTTGTGTCCTGAGAGCTTTATGATAAATAGTTCATGTTAACTCTATGTCATATTATGTAGAAAACAATTTGAACTTTTTTATTAATGCATATTTTGAAATAATTATATTTATAATATCAAATTTATTTTAAATATGTATTTAATTATGATATCCGAACAAAAATACTAAAAATAATTAATTTATAAAAGTCGAAAGAATTTGATTGGAGATCAAAAGTTTACATGGAGAATAATTAGAAGTAGTAATTGATCTATGCTTTGATAAAAAGTATCATTCTAAACATTTGATAAGTTTTCCTTGAGCACCAGTTCTTTATATCTAGAGTAGTCGACCTTCTTTAAAAGATATTTTTTTAAATATAGAGCTTATAGAGCTTTTTTTTAATGTACATTAATATTATAAATCTTTTTCAATTGCATTAAAAAAATTGGTGATGCAAGTTAAAAAGTAAAAAGATGAAACTGCGAATATGCACATTTGGCCTCGTTTTAAACCGGTTCAGCGTACATGATTTTAGACCACGCCCGAAGCATGTCATAAATTGCCTTCTTTTTATATTTTTTGAGGAATAATTTTTTTCGTAATTATTATTTGGACATCACGTATGAAAAAAAAAAAATAAAAATCTCATAATCTTAAATATTTGGTGTATTTACTAAATATTTAAGATTATGAGATTTTTAGACACGTATTTATCATATTATTAAAATAATGAATCCTTAATTGGCATGTCCAAGAACACTTCTCGCACCTTTTGTTGTATCAGTTAATTTAAATTGACAAATATCTATTTGATTTCCCTTAAATATCAGTTGATAGTATTGTCCATAAATACGAGTACATGTTTTGAAAATATGTCATTACGTATTCATCCTTTATAGTGTATTGTGCACAGTGTTCTTAAGTTATATAATCAGAATCAAATTGAATTGAAGACGGCATTTTGGAATTTTCGTCAAAACTGATTATTTTTATTATCAAATTCGCAATTTATAATAATTTTAATACAGTTTTCTTTCATAATAATTTGTTAGTCCCATATATTCTAATGTTTTTTTTTTAGTTTCTATCAATAACTATAACAAATATAATGGTTTAATGTTTTAATCTATGACGTATTATAATTTATAAATTCTTCAGTACATTTTATAATTGATAAATAAAATAAAAATATGGATATTTTATCTTTAAATTTGAGGGATGACAAATAAAACAATATAAAAGTTACATTCTTTCAGAAAATAAATTCATTTGAAACGAAAAAAATGGCAGTAGAATGTGGCATAGTAATATTTTCATAGTTTTAAATAGTTAATGCTAGTATAATATATTTGCCGAATTATAAGTAACTTAAATTCTGATCCTTATATTGAATTTATATTCAAATTGGGAATTAACCTGAATATTTATAGGTTATTTTGATATATTATTTACATTTTTTTTTTTAGTTTAAATAATAATTACTTATATGTTTACAAATATTTTAATTTGGAATATTATATATATTTTATCAAAATATATGAATAGTTTATTGTATTCAAATATAATATTTCAGAATTAAATTTTTAAGTATTCTGTTTATAAAAGAAAAAAAAGTTTTTTTAGTTTAAAAAGAAAAGCAAAATATGAATAAAATTATTCTATTTTTAAATCAATATTTTTCGAGCTAATTTATAAACCGAATGTTTCCTGTTACTTAATTTTATTCCCCAGACTTTTTCCATTATAACTATATGTGGGTTAAGTTATATTACACAAAATTGTTTTTGAAAGTAGTGAATCGTTAACAGGTTCTAGTATTATATGTTATAGAATACACTATATAGTATATAGTGTATACTATGGTATCAACCTATGAACACTTAATTGTACTTTACTTATCAGATGATTTTAAATGTAATGATACTATATAAAATGTACATGAGTTGTTATATAAGGTATAGAAGTAAAACTTTTTGGTATTTTTTAAAGAGATAATACTTATCACATCAATATTTCAATAAAATTTTACTTTTAACGAAAATATTATTAGTGTTATTGTTCTTTTATTTACGAAAAAAATTAAAAATTATAATTTTAGTCTGAAACACTTATTATTATGTATTTTCGTATTTGTAACAAAATATACAGTATATTTTTAACTTATGATATTATATATCAATAAAAAAAAAAATTATTATTACAATGTATATGGACCGTGATATGTGTTTTATGTATGTGTATGTGTGTGTGCGTGTGTGTGTGCGCGCGCGCTCATGGTAGTGTATGAACATCTATACCATATACTCTATAGTTACGCGTGAGCATATATGTGTTTTTGTGTGCGCACCGTGCAACGACATAAATTATTATTATTCTGAACAGGAAATCTCGAAGACTCGGCTACCGTATTACGTTTGTCTTAATGATGACTCTGTAAAGTAGTTTTACTCTTCTATCGTGTGTGTTTTCTTTTTTTATTCCGTGTCTAGAATTAATCAGTATTCATTCGCATTATTTTGTATGGATTTTTTTTTTTTTAACTTATACTTACCTATGAATTACATATTTTATAAAATATTTTTTTTTTTTTTTAATCGGAGTTAATACAATTCTACCTTATAAATTAGTATTTGAAGAGTAAGGTTAGTAGTGAGGATGCTTAATCACTATGTTATTATTAAATAATAAAAATTAACAAATATGAGTAAAATAATAATAATAATAAAATTATATATATATAAAAAAAAAAAAAAAAAAAAAAAAAACGTGACCTGACCCTCCTGGAACGAATGGCGGCCACTGGAACCGAATGAAGCGGGATGGAGCTGTTGGTGGTGAGTGATGAAGACTAACCGGACGGCAAAATTACGGTATGGCAGGACTAACAAATCAACCGCGGCCGAATGCAAACAAATTAAGAGTATTCACCGGACTATACTCGAACGACACACGCGGACACGTGGTTACTGACTTCGAGCGTGTGAAAACGGAACCAACGTGATGGAAACCTGTACAAGAAGGTTGGCGTAATGGAGGCCCAGATAGTCAGTTCGCGATTACGCAAAACGTAAAGAACAAAAGTCACACGTAAGTTGCAAAAGTTGGTGACACGTAATATCGGCTGGAGACGTTTGGGCTGTATGTATATCACGACGGACGCCTGTAGAACACACTCTGACATCCACCAGAAACGAACAGGCAGAAAAGCCCGATGACGAGAGTAAATCGTCGATCATTCTCTAACGAGAAAAATCGGTTGCCGTCGGGGCGGCGTGCTATTTTATTTGCGCAGACGCTCAAAGGCCATATCTGTATGCCTCAATCTATTCCCAACAATTATATTTTAAACACAAGAGACTAAAATTGTATATTTTGGTATTTAATTAAATACATGAATGAATATTGGTATTCATTGCTTTTATTGAAAAATATATAGATTTGACTCTTCCTGTTTTTCGATATCAATGAAGCTATTGAGATTTATTCAAATGTTGGTAGCAGAATATTGATAGTATGTACGTATCTTTGAAAAAAACAATAATTTGAACTTTCTTGGTTTAAGCCATGAATAGTTTTCGTCAATTATAAAACTATTTTTTCTTTATCCATTATCAAAAATGTATTATTACTTCTTTACTTTTATTTATGTTTTTCTTTTCACACGATATAATGATGTGACTGATAAGTACACATATACATATATAACACCGTTATAACGCACGCGTGGGACGCAAATCGGTTAGGTAATATTATTATACTTGTAAATACTTATGTAGACATGAATAATGACTTGGGCAACACCTGTTTCTCTATTGTTCGTCCTTCACCACCCTTCAGCCACCACTTTCTGCCGACAAGAACTACAAGACTTGATTCTGTAAAAAATAAGAACAGATTTTTTTAACCTTTGAACTTCTTCAGTTGAAAAATATTTTCAACACTATTATTTTATATATCATGTAAAATATATAAATTCATAAATTTAAATATACATATATACATATATATATATATATATATATATATTTGTATATTTAAATTTATGAATATATATATATATATATATATATATTTGTATATTTAAATTTATGAATTTATATATTTTTATATATTTTGTATATATATACTAGTGGATCCGACAAACATTGTTCTGTATGATATTTCAAGACATTATAATATTAAACAAAGTATGAAATGAAAGACAAATAATATAATAATTGTATTATTCTTTATTTTTAAATAACATCAATTTTTCTAAAAACAATTCATCATAATCAATAACGTTTGTTTATTTTTATCTTGATGAAAGTTGATGCATAATATTTTTAGTCAATGTCTGAGGACCATAAATGAATTAACTTGAAGTTTTTCCACGCATAAGTGAATGAGTGGCATATTCGAAATTAGAATGAAAATATCTTTAATTTTTATTAGCGTCTCGTTATATATTTCCGGCGAAAAATCGATATTGGGATCTTGATCAACGATCCGAATGCAATGCAGAATGTCGTCGTTTATGGAATTTTTATATTTATTTTTTTATATTTGCTGTATCTGCAAGTGTAATATCCCAATGGTTGTCATTTTTCAGCAAGTGTAATTCGCGACACTCATCATGATATGTGTCGTACATAATGCCATTGACGTTCGCAAGTATTGGAAGGACCTCGGTCCAGGAATATTAACTAACAATAAATGATAGAATGAAAATTTTCGTTGCTTTGGATGAACTTAAATTAATTGATAAATGAATGAATGAATGAATGCATATACAAAAATTCATTAAAGTCGATCCAACCGTTTATTTGAAGTATAGATAAATAACCTAGATATCGACTGCAGCATCAGTCAACATAAAATTAAAATAAAAAATCTAACATAAAAAGAATAATGATACATACTATTTATAAATTTTTATTTTCTCTAAAGTAAACTTTGTTCTAAATTTAATTTATTCAAACTGATTTGTAAATCTAAAAAATCTAAACCATCCAGGGCGTCATGTAGAAGTAGAATGCATCCGATTTCAAACAATAAAGTGTTGCAAGTTTCATAAATTACATATTAGAATTTCAAAAATATTTATAATATATTAATTATTATAAAAATTTATAATTATGTGTTTAAAAAAACACCTGAATTTTACGGAATACTGAATTATATAGCAAAGATCTTATACCAAAGGCTTTTAGAAATCAGAGAATTAGACCTAGAGTGATATAATACCACCCTTATTTTTAAAATCCTGTAATTTGGCTTTGGTTAAGCCTTTGCATTACTTATTCAACTTGTCTCTTTCAGATGGTGATTTTCCATCTATTTGGAAAAAATCTTACATTTCACCGATTTATAAATCTGGAGATAAAAATAATATTAAAAATTACAGACCAATAACTAAACTATCAATCATACCCAAACTCTTTGAGGCTATCATAACTAAGAAATTAACAATAATTTTATCTAACTATATTAGTCCTTTCCAGCATGGTTTTCTTCCTAAACATTCGATTTCTACTAATTTACTTACTTATTAAACTTATCTCTTGCAATCCTATGATAATAATATACAAGTTGATTCAATTTACACCAATTTCAAAAAAGCTTTTGATAAAGTAAATCATACTATTCTATTATACAAAATGAAATCCTTTGGCTTCGGTGGAATATTTTTAAACTGGATTACCTCTTATCTTACAAACCGTTTTCAGTCAGTTAAACTTTCATATCACATTTCTAATGAATTCGAGGTAAGTTCAGGAGTCCCCCAAGGTTCGCACCTAGGTCCTCTGCTTTTTCTCATTTATATTAATGATTTACCACAGGTACTCGATAATTCTATTAAAATGCTAATGTTTGCTGATGATGCTAAAATGTATTGTGCAGTTAAATCAAATTCCGACTGTTTAATTTTACAAAATATCTTAGACAAATTTTTTGCTTGGAGTGAGACTAACCATTTACCACTCAATATTAGTAAATGTCAAGTTATTTCATTTACTCGCAATAAAATAATTATCCCCTTTAATTATAGGTTGAATAATACTAATTTAATTAGGGTTAGTGTAATTAAGGATTTGGGCATTCACTTTCAATCTGACTTATCTTTCAAACTGAATCATAACATTATTATAAACAAAGCTTTTAAAATGCTAGGTTTTGTTAACAGAAATACACATAATTTCAAAAATATAATTTGTCTTAAAACTCTGTATTGTTCCTTAGTTAGATCGTCTCTAGAATTTGGTTCTCTGGTTTGGTCCCAAAATCTCTCTACTTATAATAAAGACTTGGAAAACGTACAGCATACATTTTTAAAAAGACTCGCTTTTGTTACTAACTCTCCTTTAACTAATGAATCCTACAAATCTATCCAGAAATCTATTGGCTTAGACTCACTTCAGCTTAGACAACAAGTCGCTGACATTACTTTTATCTTCGATTTACTAAACGGCAACATTACGTGTCCTGAACTATTAGCCTTAATCAATATCAGAGTTCCCTCATTTCACTCACGAAATAAAGAATTATTCGTCATTACTTTTTATAAGAAAAATTGTGGTAAAAACTCATATTTCCCTCGAGCTCTTGAATTAGCTAATAAGGTCTCCATCCATCTTGATTTCTTTTTATCTAATCGTCATCATTCTAGAGGTAATGTTTTCTATGTATTAAATAATTTAATTTAGTCATTCTCCTTTTCTCTCATATATGTTATAATAATATGTTTATTTTGTTTTATTTTTTATTTTTTTCGCCTGTTATAATGTCAATTGTATGTCACTCTTTTTCTTTTGATTATACTATGTAAAGGACTTCGGTCCGTTAAATTAAGCAAATTAATGTATATCCATTGTTGCTTTAAATAAAATAAAATAATATTATATTTATATATTAGTCGTCTTGATTATAAGATCTTGGTTTGGTATAAGATCTTTGCTATATAATTCAGTGTTCCGTAACATTCAGGGATTTTTTTAAACACAGAATTCTTAATTTTTATAATATATAATATATTATGTATATTTTTTGAAATTCTAATATGTATGTAATTTATGAAACTCGCAACACTTTATTGTTTGAAATCGGATGTATTCTACTTCTACGGACTGATCCAGATCATTTTAGTGAAACTAAAGACTCATATATGAACTTATTCTGGGGTTATTTTCCATACCACTTTATAATATAGTTTTTAATTATTATTTTCAACATTTAAATGATAAAAGATTTATATTTGAATTAATTTCAATTTATCAAATGCACTGAATGATCTTTGTATCATAATGAATTTATTAAAATTTTGTATTCATATTTTATTGTGTTAAATTGTTTGCTTTACATTGTAAGAATTGTGATACATGTCTGTTTAGTGTTCAAAAAGATATTGTTTTTACCTATAACGATAAATTGAATTCAATTTTTTCAAGAAGAATAGGATATATTTAATTTGTTCAATCAGTTATAGCTTATGGTATTGAGAGCTGAGAATGTACTTATTAGATTCATATCAGAAAACTAGAAATAAATGTAAATAAAATAGTATAATAGTAAAATGTATGTTAAAGTTAACTAGTTATATAAGTTCTAATTTTATTTATTAATAACTAACTGTATCTGATGGTGTTCCTACAATGAAGCTTAGAAAATTGAGCGTAGATAACAAAATAAAATTGATTGCAATAAAAATTAAGTTCTAAATTTTTGAGTGCAATAATGGAATAAAATTATTTGTAAAAAGAACATAAGATAACTAACGCGATGATTCATTGATTTAAATAATGTTTGTTATAATATTGATAAGTTAATAAGAATTACATAACAATTAAATAGTAAAATTTATATTATTTTTTTATATATATTTTATGGCACAAAATTATTAAAATAAATTATTATTTTAATAATTTTTCATTAAAAATAGTTTTATAATTTCTTATCAATCTTATATGAACATTTATATTGGGTGTTACATAAATCAATAGTGAGAGGTCAAGGGATACAATAATTAAAAAATGGTAAGAAACGCTGCTTTGCGTTATGTTATTGAATTTTAATTAATTGTTCTCGAGATTTTACTTTTTATATTTTCATTTTTAATAATTTTCAATGGATAATACCTTAATTATACATACTTTTTAATTCTATTAAATAATAATGGTTTTTTCATTTACAATAAAATAATCTGTATTTATTTATTTTTTCATTTTTAAAAGTTGCATAAAATGTATAAAATATTTTAAATGTCAGTTTAAAATTATAATTACGTATACTTTATATATATTTATTATTATTATATTTTTTTTTTTTATAAAATCCAACTTATTTTTTTTTACAAATTTTCAACTATATTAAACATTTTTATTTTGATGTTAACAAGTCTTTTTTTACAAATAATTTCGCATAATTTAACTAGACATTATTTTAATGTCTTTAATGTAGAGCATTTTTCCGAGTATTTGAATCATATATACAAGTAATAATATTTCTGCTAAACCTTCGAATATTCGAACAATACAAAATTATTATTTTATGTATGTCTTTTTCTCTGTCTCTAATTAATTCTCAAAGCATCATTGTTTGTCTCTAATATTGAAATTTAGCGAGATTCAAATGTTCTAAGCATCAATGAAACTATCCTAATATATTCAAGTAGATTTCATTCATAAATAAAATCACATCAAAACCCAATCAATATCTACTTAGTCTCAAATACCCTACCAGAAAATTATACTAGATGCTTCATATGTAACTAGTATACGGACCTTTTGTGATTAAATTAAGCTGTGCATTACTTTATAATTATAATTATTAAAAATCCGTTTAGTACTTGTTATATTTTAAAAATAACTATAATTATTATTTTGTGAAATTATAAAAATTAACATTAACTTGTATATATATATATACATATATTTGGTGGGTACGTATTTAAGTGAAACATATTACTGATTAATTATTATTAATAAATATATTATTCTGATAATTAAATATTAAGTTTTCTTTTATTTAGTCATAATGTGTTGTATTGTTTTTGTTACATCAGATGTACTCTATATGCATTACTTTTTATCAACTGTTTATATTATTATTAAATATTTTGAATACTATTTATCATATCTATATGAAATTTTCTGCAAGAATAATATTTAAGATTGTAAAAATACATTTATAAGTATTATAATATATATTTTTATACAGTTGACATTTTTTTAATCCCGTGTTTGATTTAACCAATGTGCGCATACTTTATCTATTGTGTGAGCAAAATCAATAAAAAATTTTCTTAGAAAAGTACTTTGGTAAATTATATTGGTACATATTAACATGTTATATCTATTATTCAAGGTTGAACAAATAAATCTATATATATAAAATATTGTAATTTTTTTTTCAAGCGTTTCGTGTTCTTACAAGAAATATATATATATATATATTTTCTTTTTTACCTGTAACAAATGTGAATACATAATTTTAAGAGTTATAGTTAGTAAGTGTAATCTAGATTTTAAGTGATTCCGGAGATATTTAATTGCGACATTGAATGAGTCCAGAGTTAAATGTGCTGGTTACAAATAGCCATAGTGGCTATTGTGCCCACAGGAACGTTTCGCCTGTTTAACAGGGCGAGAAAGAAAAAAAAAGTCCCTACCATTGCCGCTTTTGTTGAGACCGTTCTCTTATCTCCTTGGGTCTAATGGTTTGCGATAAATTCTGGAACGGCCGGTGTCTCTCACTTCGAACAGCTTCCGAGTTTGTGACAAAGGTCTTTTTTTCTTTCTCTCTCTCTCTCTTTTTCTCCGTGTCCCATTGTATTGTATTTTTTGTAAGGTATATAATACAGATAAGCGACAGAGCTACGAGGTCGAACAATACTTTCTCCACGTCTCCTTGTCTATGTTTTTTCGATCGGATTACGACAACTATAAGGTTTCTCGATAAAACTGAAGTCATTTTATACAAATCGTGACTCAACTCCTAACATATCAGAATAAATGATTAAATACTTTTTTATAATATTCATATGTTGTATTACCAGATTTAAGAATGGAATACGTTTAAATATAACAAATAATGAAAATAGTTCATACTAAGTACTGTCGTTTAACTGTTTTATCGCAACTACGAACGATTTAATTACTTATCGTTTTAAAATATTTTACCTAATTTCTATCGATATTAATAAAATATATTTGGTTTTGTCTTATTATATAGGTATTTGTATAGATTTAAAATCCTCTCTTATTCAAATGAGTATAATAATTAAAGTATAAGCAATAACGGCTAATAAAATGATGATTTATAATAACCATTATTGTCTCTATCCAGAAAATATGGATATGATATGATTTGCATTAAACCATCAGCGTTTTAATTTCTAAATCGAATATTCTAATCATAATTATATACACCGACGGATTGTATTTAATTTGTTGTTCAAATCATGTCATTATGGGTGTAGGTTTTTAAAAAATATTTACATATGGCGTTTGTTTTTACGTGAATTGAGTTTTATTTTTAATTAAACAGACAGTAATTAGTGCTATCGCTAACAAAGCAATGCTATATATGTAAATAATTCTTGTTCTAGGTTATGTTACTGAAAATGGGCGCGGTTTCTAGAATAATATATAAATGTTAATTGTTGTCTGAGTAGGAGAAATATACGGCCGGAAAATACAATGCATCCTAATTTTTTCTTTTATTGAGTTTTATTGAGCTATTTATAG
>JASXSY010003214.1:0-23800 GCA_034509805.1 Sipha maydis
GTTTAAATATATTATTTTATGATTCTATAACCTATAGCTAAAAACTATTAATTCATTTCAAATCAATTAAATGGGATGGATTTTATTACTTAATAGATAAAAATAAATAAAATTGTCTAGTGTCCTTGAAATATTACTTCAATCAGTTTTATTATAAACTATGTATGATTCATCGTTTACAAATTTAATATCTGTTGAAATGTTAAATAGATACTTAAAAATTTACATTGTTTTGATACAATATAATGACAGGAAGAATGTAGTTAAATAATATCTATCAAACACCAACTTTTTAGCACTGTCATAATTATTCAGTAAATTAAATGTATTGTTATAAAAATAATAAATAGGACATTCAGTTTACTAGGAAGTAGTTTTCAACAATTTAGAAAAAATTTAGTGGTGATTTTAAAATATAATTGTATTATTTTAAATCTTTGTCTAATTATGAAGTTAAAATGTATGAAATTATTATTAACTAAACGTATTTATGGAAATGTAGAATTGTATAACTTATTTAATACAGAAATGTAGCCCAGTATACAAATTAGTTTATAATTTGCATTAAAATTGTATTCATCTTACTCATAATATTATGAATTTTTTATTATTAATAGAGCCAAAATAAATATTAATTCAAATAATTTTAAACCTGTAATAATAGCGAATATATCTCTGAATTATAATTTTAATAAATATTTATAGGAAACATTTTTTTTTTTTTTTTTTAATTGATTAATTAATTTGTTTAAATAAATACTTTTAGATACTTTTAGATAGAATTTAGAACTTTTAGGACTGTAATGCGTATTAAAAATAGTTATATATAAAATTATTAGGTACAAGTAGAAACTGTTACAACTTATAAATTATAACTTATTAATCATATAATCATCAAGATTATTTAAAATTATTTAATGAAATTGGCTACTTGTATAAATAAATAATTTTTTTTTTCTTACAATAACTTAACATTTATTTTTATATTATTTATCATATGTTTAGATGTATAGAATTTAGATATTATAATTAATAAAAAATAAATAAATATATTTACACTGTTTGCATGAAACTATAACAAGAAGTGTAAAAACCGTTTTGTTTTGAGAAAAAATGCGTACAGAAATCATAAGAATATCAGCTTGCTCGCTGCACTTAGAATCCAAAATATATTTGCTTTTTACATTTTCAAAGTGTCTAGTAACGCGCACCTCTTCTTTCGATAAATTTAACATCTGTTTTTTTACAGTTTTTCATGATATATTTTTTACATGAATATTTTTTTTCAATTTCTTTTCTATATTTTACCAATGACATTTTAAAAATATAGTATTAGGTCGTGTACTTATGAAGGCCGTGTGTTGTACGACTGTAGCGTTCCGGCTATTGAACACCGTAGCCCCTAAATGGTACAACGTCCTCTTGTTAGTTGACACGGTTTACAAGCCATGCGTTTTTCGTACATTTCTACTATATTAGATAAGCAAGATTAGTGAAAATCGATGAACCATTACTGTTTTGATGGCCAATATATGTGGTTTCATGTTTATGACAGTTTGTAAAGATAGTATGAAAGTAGTTGGACATTTTCACTATTACTACCGGTCGTGGTTATTGTTTGTTTCTTGGGTACTGTAAAAGTCTTAATATTTTCTTGTATAAGCGTTAAAATAATCTTACTTTCATGGCTATTATTTTAATTACATGATGGGTAGGTAGGTATTTCACATTAGTTATATAAATGTAAATAAAAATAATATATATCTGTTGAACAATGTTCAATAAATGGATGTCCAATATTATTCTAATTTTTTTAATTTTTTTATTACTACTATTTATTACTATTTTGAAGTAATCCGTCGTAAGTCAATTTTATAAAAATAGTTATTTGAATATTTTTTAGTAAAATGTGTTTGTGTTAAATACGATTTTTAAGTTAGAATATCTCTTGAAAAAAAATTAAAATTAATAACGGAAAATAGATTTAAAAGATCTGTTATAGATTTTAAAACAGTTATGAATTTGAATTCATTATATATTCATAACTTTAACGTCTTAGGCTTTAATAATTGTGTATATTCAAATATATAAAGTAACATTTAATCAAATTGTTTCTGAAGTTGACAGTCACTTCATACTTTTTGTCTCAAATAATTTGCATATTACAAATCAAAATAAAACGTTTTTGAAAATTAAAAATATTCTTATGCTAAATTATAAAGTTTACTGTTGGAGAGTTTCATTTAAGTTACCCTATCTTTTATAGGTTATCTAAGTAATGTTTAAATGGAAAACTATACTTGACAAATACATTATTATGATTAAATTGTATTTATTAGGATATTGATATAATTTAAAATTTAAAGTCAAGTAACATGATGATTTATTTAAATTATAATTTTCATTAAAAGATCAACTAATGGTCATCATTCTTCAGTCTACATAAAATAATGATTGGCTAATTAGTGTACTTTACTTGACCTTTTTATAAAATTATCAATATTTTACGAATTATTTACCTTTTTTAACTTTAACATTTTAGTTTTGTACAATCGACATTCAATTATAATAAATTGTAAGCGTTAAAATATTGAAAACTAATTTTAACAAAATAAATTAATTCAGTACAATATATGTATTTTAATATAATAGTTATAAGTATAATAACTATAGTGAAACAAAAGTGAACTTTAAATTCTGATGCGTGATAAAATGTGTGAACGATGTTTTTATACTATACTCGTAATAATATAGATGAAAATTAATATGTTCTAGTTAGATTCATAATTAGACAATCTTTTTCTAAGAAAAAGTAATCAAAAATCCTAAAAATATCAAATAACTAAAATCATTACTGTAATGTGTGAACAAAAGCAAATTAAATAAAAAACTAAAAAAAATTAAAATCATAATTCAGGTAAACATTTTCAGTTGGACAATTTTTTTACTGAAACTCAGAAATGTTTTGACTATGGATTTTGCTATCATTTGGAGCATTTTCAATAATCCATTTTGTAATAGTATTTGTTCTAAAAATATCTATCTATAGTTTTCTGAACTATATATATATATATCGAGTAAAACCATTTTGAGATTTATGTTTATCATATAAATTATACTCTTGTCAAAAACGTATTTTTCTATTATCAAGAAGAAAAAATTATTTTAAAATGCAACTTTATTATAAGAAGAAAATAATATTCTCAAGATTCTTTACATAGGAAAAAAATATTAAAAAAAAATAGTTGAAAATGATTCAAAATATTCTTTTGAAATGTGTTTCATAGTAAAATTATACTTTACATCAACCATTGATAGGTTTAAATATGTATATAGAATGAAATAAATAACTCATAGTTTAACAATTAATTATGCTGCACTTGAATAAAATAAAATATTAAATTGTTCAAATAGTTTTAGGTATATATCAGATGAATTTGGTCGTTATAAATTTTTTATTTAATTTTTACACGTCATGTCTAAAATAATAAATAATTTCTCTTGACCAGATTAAAATTTAAAAATGAATACTTAATGTGAATGAAACGTATCATATGTGTACAATGAGTATATCCTATACTTATTTTCCAAAGATATTTTATACTTTGTACGTCGTTTTTTCAGTTTATTTTTTGAGAGCATTGTTAGAAAGTATTTGAAACCGTGGAGTGTCAGTCACTTAATAAAAAGTATTTGGTTTTTATAATAACGTAAAAATGTTTTTGTACCAAGTATAATAATTTCACCATACCAATACTTTTTGAAACGATGATTTCTGAAGTACACCTCTAGTGATTTACAAGTGGAAGGGATTTCTCTTCTTTTACTATAGAAATTATTTTTGAAAGAACTTTGTTTCAACTTTCAAGTATCTACTGTTTCATGTTTTTTTTTAAAACTTAAGAGGTTTTTTTAATAATAGTATATTTTATCTTATGGTTGCAAATAAAGGTCATTATAAACATACGAGTATGATACAAATTTTCGTGGTAGCTCAATTTCAAATTGATATTTAAAGAAAAAGTAAAGATGCTACTATTTTTTTAATTGATAAATGTTACTTAAACTTTTATACTAAATACTAAAATTTTAAAACTTAGTATTTAATCTACTTATTTAATACTTAGTAAATTATAAACAATTTTTTTGTTTTTTTTTTACGAGTTTATTTGTGTACATCGACACCTGCGAATGACACTGTTTATTCGAATACTTGGTCATTGTATGTTTTACAATGTTATTTATTGATATAAAAGATACAATAGTGTGGCCAGAACGTAAAGATTTACGAGTGAATGTGACCCAGGTGCCTTTTGGATGCTACTGTTCTCAGTCCTGTCAGCAACATTTTATAGAGTAAACACTATCGCATTTTGCTTTAAATTTGTTAAGAAAATGTTTTTACTTTACTAATTTTCCTGTATAATCACTACTTAAGAAAAGTAATAGCATTGTTTAACAAAAATGTTATCGTGAATATAGAACTAATATCTTGTACAGAATAATTTATTAAGATTACTGTTTATTACTATTATTTTTGCTACATATATCGTTATGATGTCATAAATATTATTTCGAAAATCAAACAGATGGGTTGGTAGAATATTTTAGTCTTTAAAAATAAAAATTAGGTGAGTTGAAATGAAAAAAAAAAGCCAAATATTATCTCAAACTGTTACTTTTTGAGTACGTTCATTTTAAGTTTATTCCGTTTTCATAATCGGTTAGCGAAAATTAAAAAAAAACTATTTTTCAGAACTATATAGCATCTAATACAACTTTAGTTATTGTTTACCTTATTATATTATACATATTTACAAACTCTATTTGGTATGTACTATGAAGTAACATTTAATTTTATAAAAATGTTATCGATATTGTATTGTGTTGGATAGATTATTATTAACCAGTATCGGCTGAATAATTTTGTTTTCAATAGACTTGATCATTGTTTAGTAAAATGGCCTTTAAGATATCTATCTTTCTGATAAACGGCAGATATGTATATAGGTAATTCATACATGGTTTAGCCATATATAACGATTCCTCTTTTGTCTTCTGTTTACCTAATCAATACAACGTGAATTGGGGCGATTAATGTTTTAACGAGGACAAGGTTCGAAGGACATCATGTGCTGTCAGTTGTCATGTAAGAGGTACCTTTTGAACTTTGGCCTAATTGTACACAACATTGACGAAATCATTTAACACACAATGATAAACACAATATAATGGTAGCAGTTTAATAAACTGAAGATCAATTTTAACATCTTAGTGATCTATATTTCGAAATGTAAGTTAAATTTGTTTTTGTTTTTAGTGCGATTGTTGGACACAGCCGAACTACCGATTATGCAGGAACCCACTGCGAAACCGATTTACTCTAAAGAAGGTGATTCGGCTTTGATGACTTGTGTTGTGAGAAATTTAGGAGATCACACTGTTTTGTGGAAAAATGAAAACAAAGATAGACATAGTTGGAAGGTGTTGACTGCAGCAGAATCTAGAATAACTGCTGATAGAAGGTTCGAAGTTTTACACGACAAAGGTAAGGATACGATGTATTTGTAAAGTAGGTAGTAGATAGAAAATTTTAAACGATAAATAGTAGATATAAATTTTTTTTTTTGTCACAGTTTATTCGAGACCTTTTTGAGGAATATATATATACATTTAATTTATAATTCACTTTACACTAAACATACCAAAAAGCTTATTTATAAATCCTTCTGTTACTATTGACAAAACAAATTTGCACAAACCTACGTATACGGAATAGTAATACAATATACATTTAAACAGTTTGCGTGTATACAGTGAGTTGTATCGATTAAAATATACTTGAAAGGGTCGAGATGGCAATTGCACATCCTCAAGAGATAGATAAATTCGTTTATTTATTCAAAAAAGTTTTGTGGGTTAGAGAAAATAAGAATGAAAATGTACATATCCTTGAAGCATAGTTAAAAATCACCTTAACGAAATCGATTAGACATCCTTCCCTATATTGTTATTTAATCATGTTTTGATAGGAAATTTCCATCCAGAACCTTGGTGTTAGTAGTAGAATAAAAGATACCAAAAGAAAGAAAACAAAGTTCACCCACAGAAAATTCCTACAAAAAACTTTTTTTATAACCCTAAAAACTTTATACTGTCTGTGAAGATTTTTGATCGCATCATGACTCAAGTTTGCCACCAACAAATAAACCTTTAATATAATAAGTATGCCAGTTGGCAGTTTGGCGAAGTTTTGGTAATTTACTTTCGCAATTCATGTTTAGAATCTTAAATAATTATCGAATTACCCACTGGAAATCAAGAAGAACATACTAATGCATATGAATTGCTTACCTATAAATCCTTCTACTTTAGTATGTAAATTATCTACTCTGCAAAAACTTCTATTATGCGTTAGGTCAAATAGTAATGTAATACTATTCAATTTATTTTGGAAGAGATCATCATTATACTTTACAACATTAAGTCCTACATTTATCCTACCAATAAATATTATCGTTGTTATAATTGATTTCAATAGAAATAATTGCCTGTTATATGAATTAGAAAGACTACGGTTTATGAATATATCTCTTTTAAAATTAAATTTAGAAATTTTCATTTGTTAGAAATAGTTAATTTTTCATATTATAAATAAAGAACGAATTTAATTTAGTATTAAATTAAAAATATATTTAAACCTATATTCCTTTACTACTTAATAAATATTTATTTATAATTTTAAAATACTTAAATTGAAAATTAATTGGAATAGATTATAAAAAATATATAATTTTAAATTTAAATTTTTTATTTTGAATTATCCAAATAGTCTTCTTGAAAGAGTTGGCTAGGAAAAAACATAAAAATTTTAAATTTTCAAATTTAAAATGATGGTGATTTGATTTTAGCATTGATTTGTTACTACTAAATGACCAGATCAACGAAAATTATAAGTACATATTTTATACTTGTTAATTCTTTTGGACTATACTCAATTTCTGAATTGTTTTTCAGAGTTTTGTTTAGTAGTATATCCCTTATCGACATTAAAGCGTATAATCCTGCGTTTTTTTCCCTAGTATGTTTTGAAATTATGAATTAGTTAAAACTATAGAATTTTCAGAAATTTCTCCAGGAATACAGTCCAATTTTTTTCTGGCATTATGGATTATTTTTAGACTCTCGGTTAATGACATTTTAGAAGTTTCTAATATTGAAACATTATCAACTAAAAATATTGGAAATAAATTTTAAATTCTTTTACAAGTTTTTATTTTCCATGAGCTTAACAATTTTTTTATAATGCAGTAGCAACATTGGAATCTAAATTTGATATATTAAATAGAAATGGAAATTCCGGAATAATATCAACAATACCGAATATATATAATTATTTGTAAAATATTTTAAATAAACACGAATATTCTACAAAAAAACATAACATACCTATGTATTTATTTTCCTAATATATAAAAATATTTAAAAATATTTAAAATAAAATTAGTACAAACTTATTCAAAATAAAATGAAGTGTGAACATATGTCGAAAACTTTTCGATGTTCAAATTATCTAAAAATATTTATTTAAATTAAAATCCATTCCTTAATTGTGAATAATGATTTAGTATAGTGATCTGCCACTTATATTTTAGAACACAGCTATTAAGATGATTTCTAGATAGATGACAACTTCAGATATTAACAAACTATACTTTTAAACTATATATACAATTATAACAAATAATTTTACTGTATATATAGTATAATATTATGTACAATTATTTAAATAGCATTATTTAAATAAATTATATTATGTTCAAGGGGTACGGAAAGTTTGTGTACTAAACATTTACAAAATATGTATGTACTGTAAATCACTGAAATAAATTCTATAAAAAAAACCTTATACAACAACATTTAATTTCCAATCTGGTTATATCTGAATACATATATAAGACATATATTATTATAGTAGTTAAAATACACATTTTATATGTCAAGTGATATTAAGGCCCTTTCACACAGTCCGTTTCTTTAACGGCAACGGAAACAGATAGGATAAAAATGTCCGTATATAATATTACTATATATAAACAATTTTTGTCCGTTGGTAAAAACAGATAGTGTGAAAGGATTGTATAAATAGCTATGTGTTTTATCTACTCCGTTTTCTATTTTTATCCGATCCGTTTCCGTTGCCGTTAAAAAAACGGACTGTGTGAAAGGGGCCTAAGACAGTTGGAAGTCATATTTTTTCTGTACTTTCAGTAACCAAAAAATAAGCTACTAAACATATTGATTTAAAAATATATGAAAATACATTATTTAAATGAATATATATTGTTACAACAGGAAATTATGATAGTTGAAGTATGTTTCATAATTGTATGCAGTAAAAAACGAACGTTTTGAACTATATTAATTAATAAAAATAAAAAAACAAATTGTCGTATCTTACAAGATGCGAAAAAAATTTTATTTTTAAATTTACATCGGTGCGTGGATTTTCATATCTTTATTATTATAAATATTCTAGTATTATACTAAATTTATATTATATAGTTAATAAATTAGTTAGACATTTTGCACTAACATAATAAAATTAATAATACATAATATGGTGTTCAATAGTTTACTAAATCACAATTTCCAAATCAATACATGGAGTTTAATAATATAAATATATGGTAATATTAACTAAAAAATAATTATATAATTTTATTTTATGTAAAAAAAAAAAAAATAGAACTACTTACTAAAACTAATAATATGAAAATTTTTATTTATTTTTTTATTTTTTAACCAACTCAATTTTAAATTATTTCTGTAAAATACGATTTTAAGAAATTTTTAAGTTTTTTATTGCAATAAAGATTAAAAAAAAAATCGTTAAATTTTCCAAAAAAATTTAATTTTAATTATGCAAAACATAAGAAATATATGTATTTTTTGTAATAATTTGATCTAAAGTTGTTTTTATTAGACTGTATAATCTATTATTTGATGTTTGTTTTAATTTTTTTGATCAATAAATATATGAAAAAACACATTTTTCATGGTACACACTGACCTGATCTAGTGGATTAGTATTGTTCCAACCCTTATGCAATATAAACTGAATAAAGTTTCATTACATGTCCCGTGGTGTTTAAAATGTCTTTGCTGTTAATGGTGCAGTAAATTCAAAATTTACACTACAGGAAATTCACAGTCGCGTCAATATCTGTATAAGAACTTTTGGTAATTTGTTAAACGTGATATACACATTTAGGAAAATCCCTAGATTATGAATAATTAATATTCTCGCCTTTCCGTAGCAGATAAGGGTCCTGGAGAAAACTCTGGGTTAGTAGGGTAGTTTGGAATAGGGTGGAAGAATTACACGAAAGGCAGAGCGGGTGACGACGATATTGTTCATAATACATAAAACTACTAAAATAATCCTTAAGAATTATGTCCAGGTCGAAGGATTTCAGTTGTTGTTCGGTAAGTCTTTGGAAAAGTAAATCATATCATTTAAAGCATAAGTAATAAGCATTTTAAATTTTGAAATTAAATTGCGAATTAGCTACTGAGATGCGCTTGAATAATAATGACAATTTATTCAAAAGTTTATCGATAAAAATTTAATGTTCTTAAATAACGTAAAGTTTTAATAATATCTGACATATACATTTTTGATTGTAAATCTAAAGGTGCAATTAACGAATATGCATCCTAGTTACTACAACAATATTTTTATTGTTATATTTATGTATATTCTGTAAATTAATCCAACGGTTTTTGAGTTTTATAGTTTATCACATTCGGTTATCAGCATAAATTATTAATTAGATAACAACTATATTTAAGTATAGCATGTATTTAAAAAAAAAATTGTTTTAATACATTTTATTTGTTTAAGTATTTATTTACGATTAAATTAATTGATTACATTTTAAAGATATTTTTTATCTATAGTTTGTAAAGTCAATACAATTATTTTCTTGAAATTCGGTGAAATGGAAAAGTAATACTGTGTATCATTCGTTTTTTTCCTGATGTTCAATTTATTTTTAATTTACTCAAATAGAGTAATAAAATGAAAAAGTGTATTATTACTCCCTAATTACATAGATACGAAACCGTAAAGTCAAAATGAAATATTACAATGGATATAGTGTGAAGTAACGTTATTAATTCGAATTCATTTATAAGTAATTAATTGCATTTATATAAAGTTCTCAATTTTATAAAACCTTAAAATTAATAAAATATTTTTTATAAAATGCAGTTCAATTTATATTACTATTGCAAATCTGACTGTTCAGATTTTATTGACAAACTCATTCATTGCCACATGTTTTGGGAATAGATAACTAATAATTTATCTAGATAAAGATAAAGATGACTATACTAATTCTTATCTAGATACAGATAAAGATAGTTATACTAAATTTCATCTAGATAAAGATAAAAATAAGTACATTTTTATCTAGATAAATATGAGATAATTTCATGTTTGATTTTGAAAATATTCAGGATACTACAGCCTACATATATTGGGTAAAAAATTCATAATTAAAAACATTTTAAAATAAATATCATTTTTTAAACTCATTTTAAACATTAATAAACATAAAATATAAAATAATTTTTTTTTTTAAATAAACTTCATAAGAAGATTGTCATCTTGTTAGTTATTATCTGTGTAATAGGTATACAATGTACAGAAAAATGTAAAAATAAAAATATAAAAACATTTTAAATTTTAAAATTTTATTTTTATTCTATTTAAATAAATTATCTAGATTGGTACTCATAGATAACAAGATTTTTATCTAGATGAAGATAAAGATATCTGAGTATAAATTTATCTAGATAAGATAAAATATAAATAATTTTTATCTAGATAACTTATCTAGATATATTTATCTAGATATTTCCCAACACTGTTTACCACTAATGAAATATTATTGATATTCAAGCCCTATACTTACAGTTGACTTTAAGCATACCATATTGGAGGTAAAAAAGAATCTATCGCCCTCTTAGCATGATTTAAACTCTAATATTTCTGCATTAATAACACGCTTCCGTTTATATTTCCTCTCAATTTTCTCAGATCTTGCATGTAAAAATTGTGTTCAATATTACAGAAATCATACCGAGAAATTCATGAATTATATTGATGTTTGCAATTGTAGTATTTGTTATATTCTTATACGTATTTATATATTATTTTCCATTGATTGTTGTATTTGTATGGGTAGATTATAATAAATATAATAAAATAGCTTTTAAGATTTAATATTTTTCCATTATAATATTAGAATGATTTGGTCAAAAAAAAAAAAAAACACAACCAAACAGTATTTAACGACTACATTCATAAAAACTTATGTTGAAAAAATAAATAATTTTATTTATTTATATTTCAAGTTGTCTGGTTTTGACATATGTGTTTTTCAGAATTATACTAACCTTTTGCTCGAATCATAATATTTTCTGATTTGTAAATATACTATTATCCTTAATGTAATGCTTACCTCATTTCAATTCTTCGATTTACAGGTGGTGACGTCTGGGTATTGTCAATCAAAAATGTCAAGTTTAATGATTCTGGATCATACGCTTGTGAAGTAAATAGTGACCCGGTAGTCAGATCATTCCACTCACTTTCAGGTTGGTTAGATTTACAAAAATAACTTGTCTATTACACATTGAAAATACTGTAGATAATAATGTTTTAATAAATTAATACAATAATCGATTCAACAGTGTTGTCGGGCAATCTTGAACCACCACCACTCGATAATAGCACGGCAGCGTATTACGGCAGTGATGATGAAACCAAGCCGATTGACATTAAGAACCATAATTATACAGACTGTTGTGTGGCGAGAAATGTAAGCTCAAGTTGCCTAGGCTTTTGCAACATACAGAGTATACTGGAGGGAACCACTGGACAAGACCCGGAAAATTGCGAACCAGACTTCAAGTCTATTGTGAAATGCATGGCAGGTTAGCACGACGCATTACTTCTCTGTTTTTATTTCGCCTTATCTTCTTTTTTATTCTTTTTTTTCTCGTGCCCAGTCCTTTAAACGACCTTTGTACTGTTTTCATTGTATTGTTATTTTATTACAGATGGTAGAAATCATGTCCCTTGTTGTGTGCAAGAAGGTATTCCCGACATATGCCAAGATGTTTGCCAAGGAGAGTACACCCCAATCACGGATAATATAAAAACCATGGTCTCATGTTCTCCGTACACCGAACAGACGTTGGCATGCATCGTAGAGGGGATAGGTAAACATTATCGATTGACATGAAAGTTTTAAAAATAGAGAAAGAAAACAAAAATCAAATCTGAAACTTAACTTATTTTTTGTCATTGTGTGTTTATTATTAAACGCACGACATTCCATAGTCCTAAAGGTGAAATATTATAAAACGCAACTTTGTGTTTTAGAAATTCTGCCTAGTCACCCAGAAGATGTGGAAGTGGAAGTAAACAGCAGTTCTATGATTATAGTGACGTGGAACAAACCGTCAGCGAACTCAGCATCGGTCAACGAATACGTAGTCAACGTAACCATGCTTAAATCGTTCGATGGTCAGACAACAAACCATTCCATACAAGTTAAGGTATAAAACAATATTACTACTATCCACTAAAATTTAAATACTTTACAATTTTTTATTATTAAATTACACATTTCTCTTCGAAACTGGGATGTTGCTCACGTAACGGTCCGCGTTTATGTGTTTTCATAATTCAAAACGTGTACCACAGTTGTAATACCCCAGGGTTCGGGTATGTTTAAAGGGTACGAGGATAAATTATTTTTTGGTTACCCTACTCTTCGTGACTGCAGTCTTCATGTACTTTATTTCTGAAAATTGTGGGTAACTTCGTAAGTGCCTCAATCCATGCAACTACCTACAGTTAATGGCGAGGGTGCACTGTTTACCTTTTATGACTATTATATCACCCTCACCTATTTCAAATAACGCGAGAAATAAAAATAAATAATAATATAGTAAATAAATATAATAAGACTGAAAAGTTCAAATGCATAAAGAGTAATATATTCACGTAGGCTACGTAGTTAAATGGATCGATATTTTTAAATTATTCTGAACGCACTCGAGGAAAGATGGAGTTAAGGAATTTTATATGAAAACATCACGAATGCCAAAGTCCCTTGCGTGATATTAACATTATAAAGTAACTTCTGTTCTAGAATAGAAAGTGTTATAATTTTTTGCTTGAAAATAAATAAATAATTACATTTATTCTATAAAATATCATAGGTTTTAGATTATTTTTGAATCGATAAAATATGAATCACTATCATAAAATATCGTGATATTTTGTTCAATATAATATTATTATTATATACGAGTAGGTATATAATAATTTATAATTTTTTCGTAATTTAAATAGAAGTTTGAACATATGTTTTCAATGAGTAAGTTAAAATGAAATTAATAAATAAACTTTTGGATAATTTCCTAGATTTATAGATTTATACTTATAATGCAAAAAAGTTTTAAAAACAAAATATGTTCTCATGGTAAAATCTGATCTAATTTTTAAACAGTTGTTTTTGACTATTTTTAAATTATATTACTAATATTATAATGTTTTATTTAATATATTCAAATAAGTTAGCGATCGTATTATGTTTGTGTTAAATGATATTTGTTATAAAGTTTTATATTTTAGTTCATTATGGCAAGTTTTGATTTTTTCCAGGCACTTGGAACGGATTCTAAAGTGAAGATTGATCAACTTACTCCTTATACAATGTACGAAGTAACCGTAGTGGCCATCAATAAGCATGGTTCTAGTCTTCCTTCGACAGCAATACGTTTTCTTACGCTGAATACAGACCAAAAGACATCACGGAGAACAAATATTGATGATTCGAAGCTACCCCCATTGCCTGATATACGATCATGTTGCATAAATAAAGGCGTTACACATTCAGCGTAAGTAATTCATTTAGCGTTGATTTTATTTAAATGTACCAACTTTCAATTGTTATTTTTATTATTACATTATTCATTTTTGGTTTCAACAAAAACATTATTATGTTTTGCCAATATTTTAATTATACTTTTAATTAGTTTAAAGGTTTGATATTATTCCGTAGGTGCTTAGATAAATTATGTGACCCATCGCGTTCCGACGAAGCTGAGGTCACAGATTTGATGATATGTGCTCCGTGGGCATCTCAGACATTCAGCTGTCTAACAAACGGTATCGATCATACCCCGTGTTGCCGAGAAAGAGGTTTACCACCGTTATGTCAAACCTTATGTGCTGGCAATATGACACAAATCGATTTCAGTTACTTCAAGTAAACTCTAAACAATTTAATGTCAATAAAAGCAATATAACTAGATAGGTACGATTTTATATTTATTTCAGATGTTTACGATTTATGGATGACTACAGAAGTTGTCTTTTCCAAGGATACGGTATAGTTCCTTCTGCTCCGAGGTCTTTCCGAGTTTTTAATGTGGACGTTAACTTTGCTATACTCCATTGGGAACCACCAAAGGATTTAGCCGATACAGTGACACATTATAATGTGTTTTATAGACTAGTGGATGATGAATACGATTCTGTAGTTAATGTACACTCTCCGTTTATTTTGGAACATTTGAAACCTAATACATTATATGAAGTTTTCGTGGAAGCAGTTAATGAACACGGTGCTGGAAAGCCGTCATATAGGATTGTTTTTCCGACTAAAAGCCAGGTATTCACGAGTTTATTTAAATAAGTAATAGTACCAATTAACATTGATTTTATTCCCAGGCGGACGAGGGATAGTATTATTATACTTTACATACTCGCCGTGATACAATATTTCTTTTACAAAAAATTTTGTATCGGCCTATCTTTCTCGTTTTAAATTAATATAATTATTAAATAATTATGTTGGTTAAATTACCCATAATATGCATATTTAATGTGCCACTGTAAATAAATTATTTTAGAAAATTTGACTGAAATTATTATCACGTTATCTTAAAAAATAAAAGACAAAGTTAGTAGTTGAGGCGTATTTATGAATAAAAAATAAATAAGAGACAGAGATTTTCATGTAATTTACGAACAATTTTTATAATTTTTTTTAAATTTAATTTACGATCTTTGATATAATGACATGTAAACATGTTATTAATAAAATAATATCACCTATAATTTAATGTACGTTAAATTTTAGATATATTTATTTTATTTTTTAAAATGTTAAAAATATAATTGACATATAATTTACTAAAATATACCGAAGTTGATGCTAAAGTAATTTGAATTAAACTAATTTATCTGATAAAAACAATTTTACCGTGAATATCAATTTTAAGTACTAATAAATATTGTAGAAAATAAATATTTAATTTAATTTATTTTCCTTTATAACCAGAAAAAACGGATTTTGTTTTTAGAATTACTGTATTTAAATTTTCTTGTTTGGGTTATATTGTCTATCCTATGACGATAAATTAATATTATATTGGAATAGTCACAATTTTAATTAATAATAATCTTTATAATTATATTAAATAAAGGGTATTTTAGTCGTATTTATAATATAAGAAATCATTAATTATATGAGAAAATTAAATATCGAATTTAAACGTGAGACTTTATATTTTAGACGCATAGATATTCAATAACACGTGTAAGACATAATAATATTTATCGGCATCTGACCTTTTATCACTATACTGAAATTGTTTATACATTAGTATAATATAATATGTCGTCTTTCCTTTGCACGTAATACCACATCCGAACGTCGTTATAATCAGAAAATGTTGGCGAATGCTTAAGCGCCATAATAGTTTTATTTTAATCACGTGATTAATATGTTAGTTGATACGTTTGCGTTTTCGGAGAGTTTTTATTCTTCATAAATCTGTTTTTATGACACAAATACAATATTTTCTTTAAAATGTCGTTCACGATTCAGAGTATGACGTAAGGTATGTCTTAAACCTTAATATATTAGTAGGGTATTGCTCTTCTTACCGGTTCCTTATTAATACTTTGCGTTTGAATATTTAACACAAGATTTTTCGTAGATTTTCCTTGTTAGTTAGTTTTAAAAGAAAATATTTTTAGTTTCATAATATTTTTAAATCAAATGTTAAAATTTGTTCAGTTTTTTTTTCGCATCCGACGTCCGGAAGCCCCTCCCCTCCTCCCTCCCCCTGAATGTCGGCGACTTAGAGCGAATCCTCTTAATACCGTCCATTAAACGTGCTGTCTCATTGTCACGTCACACTGTATTTTGTAATAATTCTCTCGACCGGCATACGGCAGTTATATTCTCTATCCTCGTGTGCAGATCGTTAACGACCGGGAACTGACCACGTCGCCGTACAATCTGACCGACTGTTGCGTCAACATCAAGCTACGGCAAATGTGCATGCCCCTGTGCTCGTTTGACGCCAATATGACGGACGTCAGAAGTTTGGCTCCGTTCTGCGGTGCCGAGCTCCACAAGCTTATCAAGTGTGGCGCAGGAGGTCGCAACCACGGAGCCTGTTGCACCCGGCGCGGGGTACCGAGCATATGCACGCCACTGTGTTCCGGCGTCGTACCCGATTCTCTGTTGGGCGTGGCGGTCAACTGTGCTTCGTTCATCGGCAACGTCGTTCAATGTTTTGAAGAAGGTATGTTTTTTTTTTTCTTCCATTTTTTCTGAAAAACAGCATTCGTGTTTTGTCTCAACGTGTCATCGATCAATCGTAACAATTAAGTACAATGTATACACGCTAATCGTTTTAACCGAGACGAAGGGCTTCAGCTGTCGTTATAAATTTGAGTACTAATTGCGAGACGATTGTCGAATAGTGCTGTGTTGTATAAAAATACACGGACAGGAACGTTCGTAACATTTTTCGACTTCAGACGGTACTGACGCGAACGGTGATTCGTATCCCACTGTTTCAAATGTAACAATTCATCATTCCTATGATATGTGTGTTCTTTATTATTTAATGACTGAACAGAAAAAATATATGTTGTGCGAACGGTTGAGATTGCGTGAATGATTAATTTATGTTGTTTGATCAATATTATTTTCATTATTTTTCATCATACGTTTCTAAAAATCAGTTATAAATATATTTTTGTACTCACTCGCACTGTTATACATTTTTTTTCTGGGGCTATTAAAAACTGATTGTGTATTACAAATCAATTATATTTTTATGATCAAACAAAATTCAAATTTTTTTTAACTTTAATATTTAAATAAAATAATTTAAAAAATCCGAGACTTTTAGATCGGGTGGGTATCGCTGTATTAATACATTAAACTTGAAGTCAATGTTACTCTCGAAAAAATGATGCTGAGTGAGAGAGATGGTTCAGCTTATATTTATAAATATAGTTGATATAGTAAAAAAACTAAATTTCTTAACAAGGTAGATTGAACTTTTAATGTTCTAATTTTCGCAAAATAAAAGAAAGGCATTTAAAATTTAAGAAAATTGAAAATTTCAAGTGCTTATAAACAGCACAAACTTCAATTAATTAATTCAAAACTATGAAATGTCTTTAACTAAATAACTAATATTGTTTAATATAAATTTGAGGAATTTCATCGAAATTACATTTTGCGAGGCTCATAAATCAGTTTTATGACTAATGTAATTTTTTTTTTACTACAAAGAAACAGTTTGTTGATTTGCAAGCTTCAAATAGTAAAACTTAAAATTTAATATTTTACTACAAATTATAGTGAAAATTTGTGATTTTTATTGTTTAGTAAAAACTTTTTTTTGGATATTACTTTATTTTTGTAAATTTATTTTTTTTATAAAAGTTCAATTTTTTTCTTTTATTAATAATTGATAAATATATAGAAATTTACTTTAAATTTTCAACACTTTTTGTTGAACCTAAATTGTTTTATCAAAATGTTCGAAAAAACCTATAAAAATACTAAAATAATTTATCATATCATAGTAAAACCAGTAAATTTTTTACTTCACTCAAAATCTAAAATTTATCATTTTAAATCATTATTATTATTTTATATTTACTTATAAAAATGAATTGAACAATTTTAAAGTACACATTTTATTATAAATAGTATATCATAAAAAGTATAAATAGTTATCATGATATTATCATTATCATGATATTTGTATTTTTAAATTAAGTTTTGAAACTGTGGTTTTTTATAAATAACAAGCAAATCATGTTTTATAATTATATTTTTATTTTTTATAAAAATTTAAAATGTAAAAAGCAAATATGATTATAAAATGTATTTCATATATATATATATATATATAAATTGATTTCAATGATAAAAAATGTATTATTATTCTGAATTTTAGAATAACGATTATATATTTAGAGAAGGTTTATGAGTAAGGATTAATTTATTGAAGTTCTCGTATTATGATTTTTATATCATACATTTTTTAATAAACATTTTAAAAATATACTGCCAAAGTAAATAGTAACAAATTGTTAAAAATTAAGTTAATATATTACAAATATAATATAATTTACAAATAATTTGAATTTAACTATAAAATGTTTTCTATTTTTTATTAAAAAAATATTACATTTACTTTTTATACACAAATAAAATACAATAGATAAATAAATTAAAAACAAATAAATATGTATTTGGATAATTGTGAGTTAGGATGCTATGATGCAATAGAACCAATTATTTTAAAGTTTTCGTCAATTCAATGAATACATCTTCACGGACGATATCAACTTCTTTTGAGACGTCAAAATGATGATTACTTGTTGGCTTAAGATAAATGGTGTTTCTTGGTGAAGTAATTTAGAGTTTAACTACCTATGTGATATTACTGAATTTTTAAGCTTTTCAATGCATAGGTCTTCATGGAGATTGTGATTTTACACAAGTGTAGGAAAATAGCTTGAAAAGTCAATACTGATTTGAAGTTTGTTGGTTTAGAGCAATCCCATATTTGGAGACCTTATATTTAAATTAGTTTAAATACTAACTTATAGACGAGAAATGTATTTTATAGTGGAAGTTTGGATTTTAAAACCATGAAAAGTACAATCTGGTATTGAGCCATTTATTTTTTTGATTTAAAGTGGCATTATTAAATTAATCTTTTGTCTGCAAATTTTTTTAAGATATTTGATTTGAATCATAAAAGAATAAGTTGTGCCTTGAAAACTGAAAATGAGAGTAAAGTATAAAATAAATATGTATGGTTTTTTCGCTGTTTGATTAATTTTTTAGTTTAATGACCCCTATTCAATTACATTTAGATAATAATAACGAGCTTGATATGCTTGTCAATATTGTAGGATATAATTTATGTGTAATAAATGTAGGTGGCTTACATTATGGTTTTGGTTTAGGAATATCTATCATGAATGTCCATAATGAAAATTAAGGAAGGGTCATTCTCTCGAAGAATTTCTCTTTAAATATGAAAAAAAGCTATAGGATAAGTTTTAAGAGATCAGTGCCTTTTCTAATATAATTACTAATAAGTATAATTATTATTATAGTAAAATTATATTGATAGATATTTTTATATATTTGTAGAACTAATTTCTTTATAGAATTAAATATAATACTTTTAAATTATATTAATTAATTATAGTCGAATGCATTTTTTAAATTAAAATAAAATAAATAATTTTTCACTTGTAGAAATAATTGTAGACATATTTGATAATATAATGTGTGTTAGGTATATACTTTATTTAAATTTTATAAGTTCATAGCTTTATGAATATTTAATAAAAACTTATTGTTTTATTATTTATTTGACATTCCGAAAGCATAATTTTTTAAGTAGCATATATTTCTGATTCCTAATTTGTCAAGGTTTAAATTTTAGAACACAAAAAATAATGTGTTTAAAAAAAATAGAAAATAAAAGTTAATTGTTTCAAAATATTATTATTAATATTTTTAAATTAAACATAATATTTCTTAAAATAATTTTGAAAATTAAATTTTATTATTAAATAGTGTGCGATACTTTTGGTTAAATTAGTTAAAATTTTTTCTAATTTTTTATTTTCGCAATAAAAGATAAAGTTCTTAAGACATTTTACTGTTTGAAAATTAATTTTATAACGTCTTAGCTTAATATTATCGATTAAGGAGAAACTGATGTTATATTTCGTAATGGTTTCAATATTGCATTTCACTATCAATTTCACTTGAAATTAACTATAAATTATGACATCAATCTTTTGATGGTTTTTAGTTCAGAAAAAGTAAATAATTTTACGTTTAATCAAGTATTCATTTAGCTACTCGTATTTAAGGAATACTAAAATATAAAACGTTTTAAGTCATTATCCTTTATTGACTAAAACTTAAAACTACATAAAGTTTACTGTTAGTGTTTAAGTTATAACATGGTGATAAATTGAATATATTATTCGATCTTGCATTATATATCATAAGCTATTGTAATTATGTTTGTGTTTATGTTTGAATTCTGAAGTCTTGAGATGTAAACAATAATAATAATTATTAACGTTTGAATCCTATAGGTAATAATTATTATAACCCACAAGATTGATGTTTTCGAACGTTGATCTCATACACAAATAAAAATATGAACTTATAATATTTTTACTTAAATAATAATTTGAACATTTTATATTTTTGCTAAATAATAATTTGAAAATTGTGTATAATATGTTGCATTATATTAAGTTTGGCATGATTTTAAATAACTCAATTGTTCTACCGTTCATTCCATTCTATTTTAATCATATTGCAACTCTTTAAGTTTAAGAGAGAAAAAAAGATTTGAATGAATTACTGGTTTGAGTAAATTGAACCTTTATTTGAACGTAAGTAAGTATTTATTTTATTACAGGCACCGGTAAGTTACCAGGCCCTGTGGGTGATATGCATGCGGTAAAACTGACCAACAATAGTGTTTCATTGGTTTGGAATCCTCCAAACGACAAGAGTAACGTAACCACATATGTGGTGCATTATCAAAAGGTCAATAATGCTACAGTGCACGAAAATACTATTAAATTGGATCAGGTATAATATTTATGTATATGAACATCTAAATTGAATTAAAAATTATAAAACTGTGTAGGATTCATTGACTACGAATTAATTGTATGCGACATTATATACTTTTTTGTATGAATCATAGTTTATTATATTTTTTATAAGTATAAGCAGAGTAAAAGTTATATTAGACAGATGAGATTAAAGAAAAAAAAGGAAACATTTTAAATTGAGATTTTAATGGTACCTTTGCATTTTTTTTATGCTCAGCAAATTGAAGTTAACGAAAACTCAGTTTTTTTGAAGAAATTGGAGACCGGAAAACTCTACAAAATCTTTGTTGTTTCTAAAAACACACATGGTACATCTTTACCATCATCTATACTTTTACTAAATATCACTGACACAGGTATGATACATTTATTAATACATTTTACTACCTATATATATTTATATTTGATAAACCTTGTGGTTTTGGTAGATCTGGATAGCAAGGGTATTGCAGGCGTTACATCTCCTCCACATTCATTGTCAGTCTCGGCACACAGTGCCAACTACGTTACTATCACTTGGCAGCCGCCAGAGTTTAGTCACGTGTCTGAAGAAATTACTTATAAGTAAGATTTTTATACTCCGATTGATGTTCATTTCAAAATAAATATTTGAACAATTTAAATTTTTATTTATGCACTTGTCATCAATTATTTGAGGATTTATGAAGTTTTATGGTAATTTGTAAAAAGTGCTTTCCGAAAGCAATAAAACTATCCATTCTTAATGTCTATTGTTATTATGTGGGAAAAGGGGCTTTAAAGAAAGTCGAATTTCCCATTTGTACTATATTTTATCAGGAAACTACCATTTTCAAAATACCCTCTTAAATTATCGTCTTACAAGATATCAAACGTGTAGCCTAGATAACAATTGTGTACTATTTGACAATACTAGCTGTAATTTGAGACCTATTTAAAAATGTTTCTAACTGTTTAGTATTTATAATAGTCGGATTTTAACAATTTAGTTCTTTAAAAATATCAATTATTTTCAATAGTAAATATAATCACTCAAACATCTTAAGATGACGTACAATTACTAATTAAATGCATGTTGGTTTAATTGTTCTTTTATATTTTGAATAATGTTTTGTTTTTAAACATCGATAAGAAATTTGAATATATTTTTTCACAGATTGTGAAAGAAATTTGTTCAAAAAGTTTTATTTAATATTTTTATTATATTTCGAGTTTCTATTATTACATTTTATATTGTTCATTATATTTTTAATTGGATGTAATTTGTAAGTTACGTGGGTGATAAAAATAGGAAGTCATTATTATAATCACTGTATTACGGTTAAGTTATATGTTATTTAAGTTACATAAATGTAAGAAAACAAATGTGATATAAATAACCAAAGGTTACTAAAATTATCCATTTAAAAAAAAAATATATATATATATATAATGTGTATATATATTTCTATTTTACTTAGGTTGTATTGGAAAACTGTAGCAGATACATATTTCCACCAAGTGGATGTTGCTGTACCAGTATATACTATAGACAATCTATCACCTAATTCGCAGTATATAGTGTATATAGTAGCTGTGGCAAAAAATGGAAATAGCCTGCCATCAGAAACTCTGATTGCGTGGACCGACCCCGCATATCCAGCATTTGTTGAGGTTCGTAGTATATTTTAGCACGAAAATAAATTAAATACGAAAATATTTATTTGTTGTATTTCCTGTGAAATTCTACCATCGATTTTAAAACAATTTATGATAAACAAAATTCAAATATTTTTTTACTCCTAAATTATAATTTTGACGAAATAAAAATTTTATTTATTTTTTAATTTTAGCAAAGTATAAAAAAGTTATAACACGCATTTTTTTTAAATCAAATCATTAATTCAAACATTTTTAAATAAACTTAATTATTGCTGATCATAAATACCTACTATTATTATTAAAATTATATGCTTACAAAAATAAACCACAGTTATTATCAGATAAATCAATATAACATAAACATATGTTATTTAGTTATTTCAGATAACAATGGTTAACGTAAATTTATAAAAATTTAAAATGTATCATTTCAATTATCGATTGATCAGTGAACTATAAATACAATATGTACATGTTTATAATAATTACTTTAATTTTCAAGTTTTATTAATTTTGTATTGTATTATTTTTGAAAATAGCCTCCTACAGTCCATCCGATAAATTTGGTAATGGAAGGTAGCAGTATGACAGTGTTGTGCATTGCAATGGGTACCCCATCGCCAACCATATCGTTGTACATATCTGGAAGATTGGTCAGACAAGAAACATCCAGACACATGGTGACTGTTATTCACAACGTCACACGAGATATGGATGAAATATCGTGCTACGCGGACAACGGCTACGGCACGCCAATGCAATCTTCAAGAAAAATCAGTATAAGCTGTAAGTACATGTATTATAAAATATTTTTACATTCAATAATTTTCTAGGTATTTATTGAATTCGAAATTAAATACATAACTGTTATAAATGAAAAAAAAAAAATCGCTATATGAGCATGACATCTGAGAAAAAAATACTTAATAATAATGAATAAATATAAATAAAAATAGATTCCATCACTCCGTTCAGAATCTAAAACTAAATATTCATATATATTATCGTTTTCAAATAATTTTATAGTTAGTTTTTGTTTTCTATCATCTACCACGAATTAAAATTTTTTTAAAAAATTGACATAATATTGTAATTATTATTATGTTT
>JASXSY010003215.1:0-16181 GCA_034509805.1 Sipha maydis
TTCAGTGGAATATTCTATTAAATTTTCAAGTATTTTGTACCATTAATTTTAAAAAAGAACCGGATGGGCCTCGCTCTGCTGTACAGTTAGGGGTGGAGTGCACCTCGCTTATAGGATAGGTCATTATTATAATGGATTTGTTAAATTTGAATGCAATGATAGATATCATTGTATACAAATAACGATTCTGAACGGAGTTCATATGTTTGTCTAGGATATAATACATTGTTATTTATAAACATTGTAAAAAGTATATTTTATTTTGAAACGAAAAATATATTTTTCAATTAGGATGGGTTGGCAGTTGCATACAGTGATATAGTTTGTCAGTCTAGAACATTCTACATTATATTATATTTTACATGTAATTTTATGTCAATATTCGCTGTTCAAACGCTTATAAAAAAGAATTGTGCCTATGGATTTTAATAATTTTTGAATGACATTAAGAACTACTTCTATGGAATCTTCGATTAAATTTTCAAGTATTTTGTAGTAGCCAAATTTTTTTTATCACCGATTATAAAAATAAAATGTAAAAAAATCGAATATTTTAAATGCCTATAAGTGGCTTAAAAATCAATATTATATTTTGAAAAAAATATGACATAAAGGAAATACCAATCTTAACAGAGAATAAATCGCTATTTTATGCAATTTCGTAAATATTTAAATTTCAAACAGTCATAAAATTTTTTCCTCTAATTTCGGTAGAAATTTTTTTAAAGATTTTTGAAGAGTAGCTTATAGATAACTTCGTGTTAAAATTTTGAACCTTAAGTATGAACAGAAAAAATTTTATGAATTTTTATCTACAAAATAACTTGCAAATTATCGTGATTTTTACATATTTCGTATAAATTGGAACTTTGAGCACTTATAAAAAAAAATTGTGACTTACGATTTTAGATTTTTTTTTATCAGTTAAGGAACAATTTATAAGAAGCCTTGTATTAAATTTTCAAGATTTTCTAGGCAGCCAAAAAAATTTTATCGTTATTTAAAAAAAAAATACTTAAAAAAATTGAAAATTTCAATTGTCTATAAATAGCTTAATAAAAGTCAAAATACTTTGAAAATTTAATGGTGTATAGAGAACGCTAATCTAAACATTTGGTGAAAATTTCAAGTATTTACATCGATTAGTTTTTGAGTTATAGCAAAATAAAAAATTTGATTATGTCGAAAACTGGTTTTGCGTAAAAACTCCCGTTTTTCCCAAATTTTTTTATGGTTTTTCCCGTCGCATTTAAAAAATATTGGAAATTTTTAACTTTTGACCCCCCAAAGTACCAAATAGATTCACTTTCCTTTCAGAAAAGTTGCTACATAAGGCAATCGAAGCATTTTAACTGCCCCAAAACGTGTCGACAGACACAAAAAAAAAAAAAAAAAAAAAAAAAAAAAACACACATCATTGTAAAATCAATACATTCTTCACTCCGTTCAGAATCTAAAAAAGAAAATGTAAAAAAAATCGAATATTTCAAATGGTTATAACTTATAAGTAGCTTAAAAATCATTATAATATTTTGAAAAAAATAAGACATAAAGCAAATGCCAATCTTAACAGTTGGTAAAAAATTCAAGTTTCTGCGAATTATACTTTTTGAATTATAACAAATATTAAAAATCATTTGAAGATAAATCGCTATTTTATGCAATTTCGTAAAAATTTAAATTTCAAACGTTCATACAATTTTTTCCTTTAAATCCGGTAGAAATTTTTTTATAGATTTTTGAAGAGTAGCTTATGGATAACCTAGTGTTAACATTTTGAACCTTAAATATAAACAGAAAATTTTTTATGAATTTCAGGTAAAAAATAACTTTTTAATATATTTTATACAAATTTGAACTTTATGGACTTATAAAAAAAAATGAGTGAAACTATCTCCGATATTTTTTAGTTACGATAAGTATAACTTATAATAAATCTTGTATTCAATTTTCAAGAGTTTTCGGACAGCTAAATAAATTTTATAGATATTTTAAAAAAAAAACTTACAGAAATCAAAAATTTAAATTGTCTATAAATAAGTCAAAATATTTTGAAAATTTAACCATGTATAGAAAAATCCAATATAAAGATTTAGTGAAAATTCCAAGTGTTTGCAGTTTTTCGTTTTTAAGTTAGAACATTTAAAAAAAAAATGTATTTTGTCAAAACGTGGATTTACGTAAAATTTCCCGTTTTTTTGTAATTTTTTTATCGTTTTTTCCGACGCTTTTAAAAAGTACTGAAAAAATTTGATTTTTGACTTACCAAAGTACCATCTGCATTCACTTTTATTTCAGAAAAGTTGCTGTTTAAGAAAATCGAAGCATTTTTACTGATAAAAAAGGTGTCGTCAGATACAAAAAAGAACACATCATTGTAAAACCAATAGATTCCATCACTCCATTCAGAATTTAAAAATGTTTGGACTAAACATCATAAAAAATAATATTAATTTTATAATTAATGATTTACAATTAATTTTATAATTTTAATATTAATTTTATATTTATATTATAAACTAAGGATTGGAACAGACGCTCCAGCCAAAAAGGGCAATGACAATTGTCATTCCAGACTAGAAGCTGCTTTCGAAAATAGTAATTTTCTTGGTTGTAAATAAATCATCATGCACGGAGTCACAGTTATTTATTTTTGTTATATTTTAAAGGAATATTTTTTTCAATTATACTTGAAAATTTAGTAGAAAATTTATTTTTACCATTATTTTACTTAAATCCTTACTCTAATTTTTATAAATAATATTGTTGTTTCTGTGTTTGAAAGCTTTTCTTTCAATTTTTAGTTGAAGAGACATTTTCTATCCAAACAAGGATCATCGTTTTGAAATCAAGTAGTTAGGAGAGGCATATACTTTTAAACAATCGTTATCCTCAATAAATCGTGTTTAAAAAATTATCAATTGCTTATGGGTGGAACTTTAAGTCACAGTTTTTATAACAGTAAAAACCAAAATTTTACAATGATTAATATAAAATAATGCATTTAACTTATGATTGGACTCCAGTCCCCAAGTCGCTTGAATATTAATTTTAAGCTGACCGTATACGTCCATAGACGGATGTTAAACAAGATTGATTTATCAGGAGAGTCTAGCGTTGAATAACAATCCAACACTATACTGTACTGCTTTCTATAAACTTTAAATTTCAACAATATTCTATCTGTATACTTATACCCATTCGTATTATTTATTTAAAATAATACATAAAAGCAACTGGGTACGTAAAATAAAAACGAGTCGTCCAAACAGTTAATATCTGTCGCCAATCAAGATGCCACTTTTCTTGTTAAATAACTTTTCTTATAATTAGAATTTGTTGTTACGTTGTATTTTACTAAACATTATTTTGGTTTATACATCTGCTATCCATTTTTAATTAAATCTTAAATCCATTTACCTATACTGCATTGGATTGGTACTTCTCTCTAATCGACTACGAACGAATAAAAAAATACAAGTATACGACACACATAAACACAATTAGTACCTATACGTTTTTGGTCTAGAATAAAAACAATAAGATGCGTATTATATACGTGTATTCGCACAGGAATTTATTTGTTAAATCGCGAACAAAATAAATATTATTTTATCCGTACGCTTAGGGTGCCAACGATTTGTCTGCCAATACGAGAGTTTGACGCTATTATGGTATTATCGGCAAAGAATTCAATAGCGAAAACTGTGATACTATTGTATTTCACATTCGCATTTTTTTTTTTTTTTTTGTATAGACGTACATATGTATATATTTATATTATATAAATGTATGTGTGCACGTTTATTTGTACGAAAACAAATTTCGATTGATTGGTGTGAATTTATCGAGTGTTATTATACACATGTGTACTTATATATATATATATATATATATAGGTTGTATAACAGAAGCGACGCAATATCAACAATAACACATATACGAGTATAATTCCGAAAAACGTCGGTTGCAATAATAATAATAATAAAAATAATAACGGAAAATCTTCACGAAGGGCCCCAACGACTCCCTTAAGTAAACGAATCGAAGAAAAAACGTCCCTATACAGCGTTTCTTCGTCCGTCATAAACAATGATATTTATTTCGGATTACATTCGGACGCTGTCGTGTATCAATAAACAAGTACATGTGCATATGTGTGTGTGCGCGCGTGCGTGTAAACGAACGTCAGTAATTTATATTTATGAGAGACCAAAAAATGTGTGCGTGAATGACACGACAAAAGCTGTGTGAAAAATATCAACGGTCTTTTTCGCAAGCATTGTCTATATGCAGGACGTCGGACGTAAACGATACGTATTATTACTATTACTGTTTTTGTTGTATATTTTCGTTGTTATCATTGGACAATAAATTAAACGATCGTGTAAGGGAGCTTGTGTGCGATCTTTGTATAAAAGCAAAGCATCGAATTCGTACGTGAAAAATGGCTATGCTCCAAGACTAGTGCGTAAATATTTTTTAGTCGGCTACAGCAATATATATATATAATATACAGCATATAGTCAAACAGAGAATATTTATAATTATATACATGTACTGTAATAGTCTCTGCTATATTCGAGACGAGAAAACGTTTTAATTAAAATGTGTACTTATCCGTAATTATGTAATTTATTAATGAACCTATACGATGTATACACTTCATATTTAATACATGCACGCCTTCACAATACAGTTCGGGTCTCGATTTTTAAACGGGTATATTAAATAGTATACGTATTACACACCTATGCAGGTACACAGACCGAGACAATATATTTCTTAAAAGGTACACCGTCATGTACATGACTTCCTATCCGTTTATCCCCAATCAATGCAACATGTATGAACGCAAGATAATTCCAAACTGACTACCAATTAAGCGTTCAAAAAGAATACTGTTATCGAAGATGATTGGTACAATAATATATTTCAATCGCAGTTCATTCATAATAGACAGAGGTTCGATGTAAAAACACATCTCTTTGAGAATCATTTCTGCTGTCGTATCATTCGATAGTTAACCGTTATAATTAACAGTTATAATGGTTAATAAAATCTAATGTTCTTGACTAGTAAATCGAGAATTCTATTTCGATTAAATTTACCATGCCAGCGCAGAGAACCGATTACTTACAAATTATTTATATGAAAAAATAATTTACGAAATAAATAAAGCTATTTAAATATATTACGTGGTTGTTAACTACAAGAAAATGTTTTAAAATACATTTAACTATAAATTAAATATTGATGACTCATGCACATTGACTTTTTTTAAGTTATATCGAGAACCATAGGTTATTTTTATTTACATAAAACAGATTGTGTAAAAAATCAAGTGCGAATGCGAATGCATAACGAACGTGTGTGTGTGTGTATGTCAGTAAAATATGTAAAATTATTTTAAAACACATACCGAAGCGATCGAATAAAAATTTCTACTTGTAATTACACATACCTAAATGGTGGAGTCATTTTTCGATGTTGTTGTTCCGAAAAAGTAGAAAACCAGTTGTTTAAGTACGTAAGTTGTATACGTTTTAAAATCGCAACGTTTTCTTCGCGATGGCAAACACTAACGGACGACAGTAGACAATGTTTCGCACACCGAGAGATTCAGACCAAAACTGATAGGTCGTTTTTATTCACCAAACCCTTTTCTGAAAATACGTGTACGTGTACGTGTGTGTGTGTGTGTCTATGTGTGTATGTGAGTTTTATGATATTCGACACACGTATGTACCGTAAAGTATTTGTGTACGGATGTTAGTATCCTTGGACGTAAACAAAAAGAATATTACTAAACGATCCAACGGTTCCTTCCTGTTACAAGGTCGTCGGCGAAGACCTCAAATATCCTTTTATATCGTTACGACGCGAGCATTCGATAATAGAATTATTGAACTATACGGCTGTATACATGTCCGTTTCAAGGACGAAGACCTTTGTCCGCCGCATATTATCCTGTGTAATATAAACAAATTCAATAACAACACAATGTTATAACAATAAAGTATAATGTACTGTAACAAGACTTAACTCGTAAATAAGCCGTGGTAACTGTAAAACGCGGCAGCAACGGGTCTCAAACGCGATCCTAAAATATACTATATACTATTATTATACAAATACATGCACATGCCGACTGTTTCTGTACGTATTAGTGACTAATATTTAACTGGCCGGAGTAAAGCTGCTGGAACGAGTTTTTCATTGTAGATACGTTATTTCCTAAAATGAGATAATGTGGCTCTTTTGGCTATGATATTATAACGATGTTATTGAAATATAATCACCAGTTGACTTATTTTCGATTTAAGTTAATGTAAATTGTCAGTTTGTTAATGCATAGATGATATAAAAAATGACACTCATAGATCATAATATGTAATGATTATGACTGTTAGAGAACACTTAAAATAATAATATTGTACCATAATATTCAAAACAGTGAAATTCCTACATTTATAGAATTGTTTTTTTTTTTTTTGGTCTCTCATTGGTTGATATATAAAATTCTGTTACTTTGCACGCATCGCATAATATTACTGGATACGTGTATCGATAGATCGAATTACGATCTAAAGTGAAATCGATTAACCACGTGATCGAATGATCTATACTGATACTGTAATACGCTATTACTCACACCGAACCTGTTCGAGCACGTGTATCGTACGCTGAAGTGTTGAAATTATAAGTTTTGTACTACGGATACGAAAATGCGAACGAAACAATTTTGATGTGAAATTTTTTAGTTTTCATGGAAATTATATTTTAAAGGTATATTTAGCTATGTTCGCATACAAAAAACGTCTTCCACCGCTTCATGCTTGTTTATGTTCATGGTGCAGTACTAACTATAATAAAAGGAACACGTGTCGGAATTTAAACTATAATTTTAAACGTGACTTATTTATATTTTTTAACATAACAACTCAAGGGGATGAAACCCTTCGTCGGTGCTGCACCCGCATGCAGCTGCAATGAATGCGAGACAAGTCTCTAACAAACGAGTGACGAGTTATGCGATATGTGCCAGTCATCAAATTATATTTCAGACAATCTTAATTTAGAACGCGACTTGCGTCAGACGTAAGAAGGTCAATATTTCGCAACATGGACGTGTTTATAATATATATTACTGATCGTCTTCGTAAATACCATAATACAACGAAGAAAATCGTTAGGCGTGAGTACAACGTTTATACAAATAGACAATATCAACTTTTTTTTTTTTTTTACACTGCAGTCCCTCCCCTTTAAGCATGTTTCACGTTGTACATGACACGTTGCCGTCCACCGTGTGTGTACAATATAAATGTATGTGTATTTATTATATGTGTATGTGTGTCTAGTAAGTATACATCATTTCTTACTATCGTCCGATTACATTTTCTGCATTAGAGGCGCGTCTGGAAAGACGGAAAGATAAAAGGAACAGTCGGAACCCAAAATGACGATGGACAGCGAACGAAAACGGAGACGCAATTTACTTACACGCGTCTTGTTGTGTTGAATTGTGATTTAACATAGATCAAGACGTTATCGACAACGTTGTGACACCTCTGTATATACATTTGTTACAGTAGAGTATTAATCAATACGAAGTGATACCGAGTATCACGACGAACAATAGTTACTATAAGGTATACACACAACTAATTTAATTTCGTTAAAAGCATTACGTACTACGTACACAGAGGTACCATTAAACGTGTCGACGAATTCGCAGGCATCCAATGTATACACTATGTGTTATTATACTGCGATATATATTGTTTCAATAAACGTCATTTCAATAGAGATCATTTTGTGATTTGCAACAATGTTTGTTCCCTAACGACTTTGATGTTTTTCTACCTATATACTCGATAACTCATGAGTACTGCAGTAAAAATAAAAAACTATATTAAATATATATTCATAAACGTCGAAGGGTAGGTACCGTTGCGTATTTTTGAGCTCTTTTTATTATGTTGAACGAATTACAATAATATCATTTTTTGTATACATATTATATTATCTGATGCTCTTTAAGTTTTATTATTATTACGAGTACAAACTTCAGCGCAACGTGTTTTTTTTTTTAAAAAAAAAGAGAGTTGAAAATCTCTTTTTCTCCTAAAATCGTTTTGGATTATATTATTGTCAGACACATAAACACACACACACACACATACACTGCAAATGTATAGCGCTGTCAATTTTCCGATGTACAAGTATTTACGATACTATCCTAAACACAGTATTATGGAATACAAATTATTTGATTAAAGCGCATCTAGATCAGGAAATATTTGTGCGTGCCATGTATAACTGAAGTCAAATATTGTTATGCAGAGTCGTTATGGAAAAAGTACACGACCAACCGTCGGTTCGTGATTGTTGTCGGGGAAGGATCCAAGATCAAAAGAACTACTGCATTGTGCAGTTTGGACAGGTATTAGTCACCATGTCAACCCATAACCAGTATACTAATTTAACATTCGAATGTAATGGTAATGTTGAGATGATATTTAGTCTCCAATGTTCGATAAATAATGAAATAATAATGTAGATAATGTACGTATGTATGAATAATGAAGTAAAATTGTTTAAGAGGATTATAAATTTGTACTTCAATATAATATTGTTGTTCATTCAATATTTAGCTATAAGATTTAGGAAAAATTTACATAATTTTTAAGATGAAGTGTAAGTAAAACTTAATATAATAATTAATACCTTGTACTATCATTCAAGTTTCGTTAATAACAAAGTAATATTCAGTATTCAAATATTTTATTCAATTGTATAAGGTATTTCTAATAGTATCAGTTTAAATAAATATAAAAAAAGTTCTTATCTCTAATATTATTGAATAATATGTACAAACAAACAATTAGTTTCAGTATAAATAAAGACATCAATCAAAATAATATATACATTAATCTGTATTAAAATAATTGTATAGTAACATATATATATATATATATATATATATATATACATGATTAAATGAGGAAAAATTTTAAAAAAAATGTTTAAAAATATCATAAATATACAAACAGATATAAAAAATATGATGGTTCAATATTTTTTTTTTTTAATAATAAAAAAGGAATTCTAAAACAATTTAAGCTCCATGTTAAATTATTTACTTTTTTTTTAAAAAAAATTACCTCTTTTACTGAACTAATATCAAACTCTAAATGAAAATGTAAACACTTGGAATGTTAAACGGGATTCCAGTTAACTGCTGCGAGATAACGGTGAGTTAAATTATTTTAATTTCTGTCAACGGAATCCCGGTATATTTTCGGGTTCCGTTTGATATGTTAAAATGTGCAATCTCGCGGCGTACACTATCGGTTTTACCACGCGCGCACGACGCCGGGGATACGAGACGATCGGGTCGGTTTGCGGTGTTCGTGTACCACACGTCTTCGTGCTCGGCGGGAAAACATCGAAACGCCGGTGAAAAATCCTCATGTCTGATATTTGGCCGGGGTTTCGAAATCTTCGCGCAACCGGACCGGACTTCTCGCGGTGCAACAAACGCGGTTCGCCAAACGTTCCCGATCTCCGGCACGCGGTACGAAACACAATAATACGCGCAAGCGGCGGCGATAAGATAATGATGATTTAATGATTTACAGTTGTACACCCCGCTCCGTCGAAACGAACGTTTTCGCCGGCCGACGGTTTCCCCGTCCTTTTTCCAATTCCAACGCGCACGGATTCCACGGACGACCGCCGACACGAGCACAATCGTGAAACGCGGTCGGCTCGTTCGCGTCGCTCGCACAGGGATCGAAGTGCAACACGCCGTAACCGAGCTGAGGTCGAATTGTGCGCGCACGGTTCCTCGATTACGTTTCGTCCGTCTTCTGCACCTGAACCACGTACAGAAGGTCTCGTAGTCGTGTTCACAAGGCTCTAAGACACCTGGCATAGGTGTAAACGTACCTTTTCGCGATAATTATGGTTTGTTAAACGTGACCCGTGTGCAAAGTCTTTGGGATGTCCGTCGTGTCGGTCGGGCAGTTCGTCGATCCCTATTCACACCTCTTCTCAAACTTCCATTCCCGTGGACTGGGAAAACATGTTCCACGGCACTCTTCCGGAACAGCGCGCCAAAGTCCGCGGTCCACGCTGGAAGTCTCTCGGCCAGTTGCAGGAGTCCGTCGATTTTCGGCCGGCAGAGGACGCGTATGGTTTCGACCGGCAGCTCGTCCCCCGTCTGCCATGGTCGTCGGTAATCCAATACCCAATGGCTTCCCGACCGCCTATTAATCACCTATGCCACGGCTATTCCCCATACCAGTGCGCTGATAACACCCACCACGGCAATCACCGTCGTCCATGTGTGTAGAGCATTTACTTATCGTTCGTCCAACACTTAACTCCTGTTGCGATATTCTCCTGCCAGATCGCTGCGTGGCCGTCGAACCGAGGTCCGAGATTAACCGTCGAATATCCGATCATATGGATCAATTCGCAATACAATACGATAGAATGCAACGCGTGTGGCCATATAAATTTAATTATATATCTGATAAACGTTTACACATAACTTATATCTATATATACTCGTATAATGTAAATAGGTACAATATACGAATAGTTTAACGTATAAGCAGTGAAAATTTATACTATTTACTTTATGCTAATGTTATTTTTTATTTACAATTTTTTCCTTCACGAGTATCTACTTCGATTTTCTGCATTGAGTCGGTGTAATATATGTATGAATAAAATTAGACAATCATCGCCGAATAATAAATTGCGCTAAAATAATACGGTCGTCCGAAATGTTTTTCAAGTACAATTCTCTATAATTTATATTCGATTTCTCAATGTTCACAATTAGTTTAAAAATTTAAAGTAATATAGACATGTATTTCATTTTTTACTTTTAATATACTATTCACTGTATGACGACTGTTCACAACGCGTTCCATGAGCCACGATACGACTTTCAACGCTTTCAAACAACTGGGGTTTATAGTTTATTTAATTTATTATTCTGTAGTGTTATATATAATACAATTTTAAGTACGGGGTTTCTTTTAATGCATCACGTAGCTTTCCTTTAAGATATTTTCTACTCGTACCCACTTCCTTTATACAAAAGGTCACGAGTCGCTACTCGAGATAAATTAAATAGTTTCTCGTAATACGAGTACAATGTAAAAATATTCTTTTCTTTTGGTTATCAATAATAATTGTGTAAGATTTTTATTTCCTCAAACTCATTTCGTTGCAGCAGAAAAATAATAGCAATAATCTCATGTGACAGTTATGATAATAATAATATGAAAATATATTAACTGGAAATATATAGACGGTTAAATGTATATGTTACGGGTGATGGCCGAGATCGATTATTTCACGATTTGACCTCGGCTAAGTCATTCGAATGAACAATTTTTTCCCCCTAAGTAAGTATACCGAAGTGCCGATACGAAGGAAATAATGATGGAATCGCGAAAAAAAAAAAAGAGTGGAATTTCATCGGGAAAGTATTGAAAATCTCAAAATAAAAACTCCCACTGTCGCCACTACGTCTACTTCGCGTTCAAAACGAGCTTACTTTGTTCGCAGCAGCATACATGGTATATATTTTATATTACAGGCCGCAAGATCTCTCGCTGAAACAATTTAGCCCCGACGATTACGCTGCATACAGAAACCGCATGTGCCTACGGGGACGTATACCGCATGCAGTTTTATAGATCATATCATACTTATACACACACACACACAGACACACATATTCACATATATTTACTCGTGCACGTACTTGAAAACTATTCTCCCATTTCGCACCCCTGAAGGACCGCTAGTGTGCACTCGCGATGATATTAAAAGATCTCCGCTGCAGCGCTTTTATAACGCAGATAAACCCGACGCCAAAATGCGTGCGGTGCGGGCTCGCCGGAGGAGTGGTTGTGTGGGTAGGGTAAAAAGGATGAAAGCCGCGGCGGCAGGACGGAAAGGACGAGTGGGTACGAAGGTGGGACGTGAAGGACGAGGGAACAGAGGAGGCGTCGGGCGAACGGCCATTTTGGCGAAACGGCAAAGAGCGCAACACCGGGTGACCGTGACGATGCTGGTCGGTGGAGGGTGTTAACGCAGAGTTCGCCGTGTTGGGCTCGGGGACTGGTGGAACGTGATCCGTCGGTGGCGGTAGTGTCGGTGGTGGTGGCGGCGGCGGCGGCGACCACGTAAAGATCAATAGTTTCAGCTCCACCTTATTACACGCGATATTCGCAAGTGCGCGCGCGCGCACGCTGACGCCGGCGGAAAATCGTTGACGGTAAAATGAAAGGAAAAAGTGGCGCGCGCGCACGTGTCACACGGTACAGGTATTCCCGTACGCGTACGCTTTCAGTCGCACCTCCCTCTGCCCGGGGCACGCTGTGCCGAAACGCAGTGCAAAAACTGTAAACGGACCTCGGGCTAACCGTTGGATGAACCAACTGGTCGCGGGCAACGGACCGGACCGTCAACGAAAAGCACGTGCAGCAAGTGGGACGGGTCAACGATGCCGGGAAAAATCAACGCAAGCGATCGGGTCGGAAACGAACGGTTTTTGCGCGGTTAAAGATCATATACACACACGTTGCCGAACGACCGTCGTGGTACGATTTCCCTTTCGCCGAATCGGTGCGATCGTCGTCGCGCACACGCGGTGTCGGTATGACGGGCGTAACACGTTTCCACCAAAAGTAGACCTTTCCCTCTTCCACCGATACCCGTTTCCACCAAAGGTGTATCTTTCCTTTTTACACCGATTGAGATCCACCTAATTGTTTGGTCAATTAATTGACCGAAATAATTTGCATACTATGCTTATATTAAAACCTTTAATAAAGTAATAAGTATATTAAAAACACTAATGCTGGATTGAAAAAAATGATATATTAGTGTATTTAGCTATGTATATGATATTATTGTACTACTCATATATATAATTCGTTATATATATATATATATATATATATCATTTTTTTTGAATTTTTATATCTAAATATTTAAATGTTTATTTCACATTTTTATATTTGACTATTTACAATTATACCATAATCATTATTATATCGGTTTTTATTTTTTTATTTTATTTGGTGGAAAAGTGAAAGGTCCACTTTTGGTGGAAACGGGTATTGGTGGAAAAGTGAAAGATACACCTTTGGTGGAAATGGGAAAGGTCTACTTTTGGTGGAAACGGTCATCACCCGGTATGACGATTCACGTTTGATTGCCTTTGATCCAACGTCATCCAACGCCGCACGGGACGCATGATCGAAACCGCCTGCAGCGTGATCCTATCGCCTGTTACGAAAGTGAATGATAGATATGAACTTATTTTCAAGATAATATCTTGAAAATAGGTCCATATCTATCATTCGAAAACGATATATTATATCGTTTTCGACCCCCATAGATTCGGATCAATCCTTGTTGCCGCGCGAGCCTGTTGGTATTTCGCGACTGACAAATACATGTGTTGCATACTTGTACATTTTGTTTTTGTTCAAACATTGCAAAGCGTATAGAAATTACAGCGTACGTCATTCAGGAAAAAACGTTTTTCCGTATATCTTTACAAATTGGATTGGTAAAACGTATATTGTTCTCCGAGTTACAATTTGTGAAGTGAAAAAATGTGATTCATTCATTCAATATATATATATTCTAGGATATATCTTATTTTATTATCTAAGTGACAGAAGCATGTTAACCGCGAATATCATTACCATTTATATTTTTTTTAATTCTGAAACTCGAATCTTATAATACGTGTTGGCGTAAAAGCAATTATTCAAATATAAAGGTTAATTTCTCGAAGCGCGGCCCGTTATTGCTAATTATTGTACAACACATTTATATCACGTTCTTAATACATTATGTTAATTATGCACACATGTATGTCATCATAATTTATAAAAATACGTGTAGTAGCACCGCTTCTATAAAAGCGATGAACTTATGAAATGTAGATTTTTTTTCTATAAACAAATCTTAATATAAGTACATTGATAAATATAATTATTATTATTTAATTGATTGTTCTAAACGAGATAAAATTATAAAGTGTAAACACATTTTTCAATGTGAATTTTGACCTTGGTTTTTCGTAGAGAATATCAATATAAGGTTATAATTTGTTAAAATTTACCCGAAAAACAGCATGGTAATTTGTTATGTAGTTTTGCTTTTTTTCGTTTTCATAGTCGAAAATGACTGTTCACAAAATACTCGTTAAACCAAATATACAAGATATTTGTGCTACCAAACTGTCGAATACTTGGAAAATCTTCTTTAGATTGATTTAGATAAAACTATAAAAGAACTTGAATAAGTTTAAATTGTGTTTTTAAATAGTTATTAGATTGAACTTCGATAGTATCTAACTGTAAAGAAGTTTCGATAATTTATGGTTCCATGTTAAAAGGATTTTCTAATAAATTGATAAACTTTTCATTTGTTCAAATGTCTTTAAAACGATTTTTATATTTGCCTGTAAGCTTGTTAATAATGTCAATGCATCATCGTTTTGGAAGTATACCAAAATATTTTTTTATAGTAACTCAACATTCGAAGTAGTAGAAATCGAAATTTTAAATTTGATTTAATACTTTGGCGAACCGGTTAGTAAATGACCGCGCGACGTAGTTGGTCACCACTGATCTACAGAAACAAAAATAAAATAACATATTTGCTAATGAAAAAAAAAAAAATCAATTAATTTGTCATTACATTCTTATGATGTAAAAAATTATCAGTTGTGTTTTATATTATTATCAGCTTATTAGGTTTTAACAATAATTATATACCAAACAAATTAGTTATCATAGTTGTTTACTAGTAGCTTGTTTAATAAAAAAAGAAAAAAATCGTATTAATTTTTAAATACTAAACTTAATTGTGATTTTTCATTTTATTTTATCATTTGAGATTCAACACCGGTTTAAAAAAAAAAATTAAAAATATTAATTGAAACTCTTTACAGTGCATGTATAAACAATTATACGATGTACAATAATATATATATTCTATATATTATAATGACGTATAAAATAAAAAACCTAATCATATATATGTATGTCGTAAAGAATTCAAATATGCTTTAACGTTATTAATTACCATGAAGGAAACAAACGAGTTATTTTCAGTGATCACAGGTACCTGTGATTCAAGTTCATCAAAACATTCTATCATTGAATTTCGCGACGAAAAATTAAGTTTACGGGATCATCGAACGAGCGACATAAAAAAGTATTATTAACAATCCGATTGAAAGTAGCGCGACCAAACGTTTTGAGTTTATAACTCTATAGTGTAGTGCTCGGTCGATGCGATTTGCGCGACGGGGTTTTAACACTGCGTACGAGAGTAATGGAAAAAACCAATTCTTGCTCGGGGTTTTTTACGGACAATAATAGCATATGAGCCTTATTTTTGAGAACACAAATTATAAATTACGTTTGTCACACATTGAATTCCGAGCAGAATTCTTTTGTACGAGGCCTTACCCTTATAATGGCCGAACCACCGACCCCACTGTTCGATGACCTTCGGCTACTACCGTGCGACAAACACGCGCACACGCACCCGCACTCCGACGCGTCCGAAGACGAGATGTCCTTCTCGTAACGTCCGTTGTAAAAATATTCATCACTCTCTCTCTCTCTCTCTCTCTCTCATACACATACACACACACACACACACATATATATATTCACGGTTTCGCAACACGTATTCCACAGTCACGATCGTATATTTCGTGTATGGTTTACATATGCATGTATAGATTGTTAGGAGCCCACCCGGTTAGTCGTCATGTGCGTGTCGTCGTACGGAAGGAATGTTTGTGCACACGGGATAATTTCGATAAAACACACTCGAACGACGAGCGTATTTAGTACCGTATCCCGAGTCCATTAACAGCGACGTGTACACGTATGGTTACGAACATCGTTTGCGCCGCCGTCGTCCGGGTTTTATTTTTTCTAACTCGCGCGTGCAGCGGTCGGACGCGGGTAATTATGAGCGTAATATATGTTCGTTGTAATTATTATATTCTATCAACAACAATATCGAGTCGGACGCGTCACAGGCTTAAATTATTACGCGCGTACGTATAATACGTATACACTGCACACGCCGTTGTTCAGATATGCGGC
>JASXSY010003216.1:0-20259 GCA_034509805.1 Sipha maydis
GTTTATTTACTTTTTTCATGATTGTTGATCGGTATTCGTTTGCTGGATTGTCGATGTTTTGGTGTTGGATATACTCGTATTTGTTGACTATTATTAAAAGAGTGTTATTTTTTGTTTTCTTTTTCGGTATTTTGTTGGTAGTGTTTTTTTATATTTATATTTTGGCTCCTAAATAGGATATTGTTTTTATTGTTCGTCTATGGTCTAATTATTTTTTTTATGATTGTTTCTCGGTATTCGTTTGATGGATTGTCGATGTTTTGGTGTTGGATAGAGTCGTATTTGTTGTCTATTATTAAAAGAATGTTATTTTTTGTTTTCTTTTTCAGTTTTTTGTAGGTAGTGTTGATTTATATTTTGGCTTCTAAATAGGATGTTGTTTTTACCTTTCGGCTAAGGTATAATTATTCTTTTCATGATTGTTGCTCGTTATTAGTTTGGCTGGATTGTCGATGGTTCGGTGTTCGATATACTCGTATTTGTTGACTATTATTAAAAGAGTGTTATTTTTTGTTTTCTTTTTCGGTTTTTTGTAGGTAGTGTTGTCTTATATTTTGGTTTCTAAATAGGTTATGGTTTTTACTTTTTTTATTTGTTTGCTGGTTTGTCGATGTTTTGGTGTTGGATATATTTGTTGTCAATTATTCAAAGGGTGTTATTTTTTGATTTCTTTTTCGGTATTTTGTAGGTAGTATTGTTTTATATTTTGGCTTCTAAATAGGATAGTGTTTTTACCGTTTGGCTAAGACCTAATTATTTTTTTCATGATTGTTGCTCGTTATTCGTTTTGCTGGATTGTCGATGTTTTGGTGTTGGATATATTTGTTGTCTATTATTCAAAGAGTGTTATTTTTTGTTTTGTTTTTCGTTTTTTTGTAGGTAGTGTTGTTTGATATTTATATTTTGGCTGCTAAATATGATATGGTTTTACTTGTTTTATTTATTTGCTGGATTGTCGATGTTTTGGTGTTGGATATATTTGTTGTCAATTATTCAAAGGGTGTTATTTTTTGATTTCTTTTTCGGTATTTTGTAGGTAGTATTGTTTTATATTTTGGCTTCTAAATAGGATATTGTTTTTACCGTTCGGATAAAGTCTATTTACTTTTTTCATGATTGTTGATCGGTATTCGTTTGCTGGATTGTCGATATTTTGGTGTTGGATATACTCGTATTTGTTGACTATTATTAAAAGAGTGTTATTTTTTGTTTTCTTTTTCGGTTTTTTGTAGGTAGTGTTGTCTTATATTTTGGTTTCTAAATAGGATATGGTTTTTACTTTTTTTATTTGTTTGCTGGTTTGTCGATGTTTTGGTGTTGGATATATTTGTTGTCAATTATTCAAAGGGTGTTATTTTTTGATTTCTTTTTCGGTATTTTGTAGGTAGTGTTGTTTTATTTATTGGCTTCTAAATAGGATAGTGTTTTTACCGTTTGGCTAAGGCCTAATTATTTTTTTCATGATTGTTGCTCGTTATTCGTTTTGCTGGATTGTCGATGTTTTGGTGTTGGATATATTTGTTGTCTATTATTCAAAGAGTGTTATTTTTTGTTTTGTTTTTCGTTTTTTTGTAGGTAGTGTTGTTTGATATTTATATTTTGGCTGCTAAATATGATATGGTTTTACTTGTTTTATTTATTTGCTGGATTGTCGATGTTTTGGTGTTGGATAGACTCGTATTTGTTGACTATTATTAAAAGAGTGTTATTTTTTGTTTTCTTTTTCGGTTTTTTGTAGGTAGTGTTGATTTATATTTTGGCTTCTAAATAGGATATTGTTTTTACCGTTCGGATAAGGTTTATTTACTTTTTTCATGATTGTTGATCGGTATTCGTTTGCTGGATTGTCGATGTTTTGGTGTTGGATATACTCGTATTTGTTGACTATTATTAAAAGAGTGTTATTTTTTGTTTTCTTTTTCGGTATTTTGTTGGTAGTGTTTTTTTATATTTATATTTTGGCTCCTAAATAGGATATTGTTTTTATTGTTCGTCTATGGTCTAATTATTTTTTTTATGATTGTTTCTCGGTATTCGTTTGATGGATTGTCGATGTTTTGGTGTTGGATAGAGTCGTATTTGTTGTCTATTATTAAAAGAATGTTATTTTTTGTTTTCTTTTTCAGTTTTTTGTAGGTAGTGTTGATTTATATTTTGGCTTCTAAATAGGATGTTGTTTTTACCTTTCGGCTAAGGTATAATTATTCTTTTCATGATTGTTGCTCGTTATTAGTTTGGCTGGATTGTCGATGGTTCGGTGTTCGATATACTCGTATTTGTTGACTATTATTAAAAGAGTGTTATTTTTTGTTTTCTTTTTCGGTTTTTTGTAGGTAGTGTTGTCTTATATTTTGGTTTCTAAATAGGTTATGGTTTTTACTTTTTTTATTTGTTTGCTGGTTTGTCGATGTTTTGGTGTTGGATATATTTGTTGTCAATTATTCAAAGGGTGTTATTTTTTGATTTCTTTTTCGGTATTTTGTAGGTAGTATTGTTTTATATTTTGGCTTCTAAATAGGATAGTGTTTTTACCGTTTGGCTAAGACCTAATTATTTTTTTCATGATTGTTGCTCGTTATTCGTTTTGCTGGATTGTCGATGTTTTGGTGTTGGATATATTTGTTGTCTATTATTCAAAGAGTGTTATTTTTTGTTTTGTTTTTCGTTTTTTTGTAGGTAGTGTTGTTTGATATTTATATTTTGGCTGCTAAATATGATATGGTTTTACTTGTTTTATTTATTTGCTGGATTGTCGATGTTTTGGTGTTGGATAGACTCGTATTTGTTGACTATTATTAAAAGAGTGTTATTTTTTGTTTTCTTTTTCGGTTTTTTGTAGGTAGTGTTGATTTATATTTTGGCTTCTAAATAGGATAGTGTTTTTACCGTTTGGCTAAGGCCTAATTATTTTTTTCATGATTGTTGCTCGTTATTCGTTTTGCTGGATTGTCGATGTTTTGGTGTTGGATATATTTGTTGTCTATTATTCAAAGAGTGTTATTTTTTGTTTTCTTTTTCGTTTTTTTGTAGGCAGTGTTGTTTGATATTTATATTTTGGCTGCTAAATATGATATGGTTTTACTTGTTTTATTTATTTGCTGGATTGTCGATGTTTTGGTGTTGGATAGACTCGTATTTGTTGACTATTATAAAAAGAGTGTTATTTTTTGTTTTCTTTTTCGGTTTTTTGTAGGTAGTGTTGATTTATATTTTGGCTTCTAAATAGGATATTGTTTTTACCGTTCGGATAAAGTCTATTTACTTTTTTCATGATTGTTGATCGGTATTCGTTTGCTGGATTGTCGATATTTTGGTGTTGGATATACTCGTATTTGTTGACTATTATTAAAAGAGTGTTATTTTTTGTTTTCTTTTTCGGTTTTTTGTAGGTAGTGTTGTCTTATATTTTGGTTTCTAAATAGGATATGGTTTTTACTTTTTTTATTTGTTTGCTGGTTTGTCGATGTTTTGGTGTTGGATATATTTGTTGTCAATTATTCAAAGGGTGTTATTTTTTGATTTCTTTTTCGGTATTTTGTAGGTAGTGTTGTTTTATTTATTGGCTTCTAAATAGGATAGTGTTTTTACCGTTTGGCTAAGGCCTAATTATTTTTTTCATGATTGTTGCTCGTTATTCGTTTTGCTGGATTGTCGATGTTTTGGTGTTGGATATATTTGTTGTCTATTATTCAAAGAGTGTTATTTTTTGTTTTGTTTTTCGTTTTTTTGTAGGTAGTGTTGTTTGATATTTATATTTTGGCTGCTAAATATGATATGGTTTTACTTGTTTTATTTATTTGCTGGATTGTCGATGTTTTGGTGTTGGATAGACTCGTATTTGTTGACTATTATTAAAAGAGTGTTATTTTTTATTTTCTTTTTCGGTTTTTTGTAGGTAGTGTTGATTTATATATTGGCTTCTAAATAGGATATTGTTTTTACCGTTCGGATAAGGTTTATTTACTTTTTTCATGATTGTTGATCGGTATTCGTTTGCTGGATTGTCGATGTTTTGGTGTTGGATATACTCGTATTTGTTGACTATTATTAAAAGAGTGTTATTTTTTGTTTTCTTTTTCGGTTTTTTGTAGGTAGTGTTGTCTTATATTTTGGTTTCTAAATAGGATATGGTTTTTACTTTTTTTATTTGTTTGCTGGTTTGTCGATGTTTTGGTGTTGGATATATTTGTTGTCAATTATTCAAAGGGTGTTATTTTTTGATTTCTTTTTCGGTATTTTGTAGGTAGTGTTGTTTTATTTATTGGCTTCTAAATAGGATAGTGTTTTTACCGTTTGGCTAAGGCCTAATTATTTTTTTCATGATTGTTGCTCGTTATTCGTTTTGCTGGATTGTCGATGTTTTGGTGTTGGATATATTTGTTGTCTATTATTCAAAGAGTGTTATTTTTTGTTTTGTTTTTCGTTTTTTTGTAGGTAGTGTTGTTTGATATTTATATTTTGGTTTCTAAATAGGATATGGTTTTTACTTTTTTTATTTGTTTGGTGGTTTGTCGATGTTTTGGTGTTGGATATATTTGTTGTCAATTATTCAAAGGGTGTTATTTTTTGATTTCTTTTTCGGTATTTTGTAGGTAGTGTTGTTTTATATTTTGGCTTCTAAATAGGATATTGTTTATACCGTTCGGCTAAGGTCTATTTATTTTTTTCATGATTGTTGATCGGTATAAGTTTGCTGGATTGTCGATGTTTTTGGTGTTGGAACAATCTGTTGTCTATTATTAAAAGAGTGTTATTTTTTGTTTTCTTTTTCGGTATTTTGTTGGTAGTGTTTTTTTATATTTATATTTTGGCTCCTAAATAGTTTATTGTTTTTATTGTTCGTCTATGGTCTAATTATTTTTTTTATGATTGTTTCTCGGTATTCGTTTGATGGATTGTCGATGTTTTGGTGTTGGATATATTTGTTGTCAATTATTCAAAGGGTGTTATTTTTTGATTTCTTTTTCGGTATTTTGTAGGTAGTATTGTTTTATATTTTGGCTTCTAAATAGGATAGTGTTTTTACCGTTTGGCTAAGACCTAATTATTTTTTTCATGATTGTTGCTCGTTATTCGATTTGCTGGATTGTCGATGTTTTGGTGTTGGATATATTTGTTGTCTATTATTCAAAGAGTGTTATTTTTTGTTTTGTTTTTCGTTTTTTTGTAGGTAGTGTTGTTTGATATTTATATTTTGGCTGCTAAATATGATATGGTTTTACTTGTTTTATTTATTTGCTGGATTGTCGATGTTTTGGTGTTGGATAGACTCGTATTTGTTGACTATTATTAAAAGAGTGTTATTTTTTGTTTTCTTTTTCGGTTTTTTGTAGGTAGTGTTGATTTATATTTTGGCTTCTAAATAGGATAGTGTTTTTACCGTTTGGCTAAGGCCTAATTATTTTTTTCATGATTGTTGTTCGTTATTCGTTTTGCTGGATTGTCGATGTTTTGGTGTTGGATATATTTGTTGTCTATTATTCAAAGAGTGTTATTTTTTGTTTTCTTTTTCGTTTTTTTGTAGGCAGTGTTGTTTGATATTTATATTTTGGCTGCTAAATATGATATGGTTTTACTTGTTTTATTTATTTGCTGGATTGTCGATGTTTTGGTGTTGGATAGACTCGTATTTGTTGACTATTATAAAAAGAGTGTTATTTTTTGTTTTCTTTTTCGGTTTTTTGTAGGTAGTGTTGATTTATATTTTGGCTTCTAAATAGGATATTGTTTTTACCGTTCGGATAAAGTCTATTTACTTTTTTCATGATTGTTGATCGGTATTCGTTTGCTGGATTGTCGATATTTTGGTGTTGGATATACTCGTATTTGTTGACTATTATTAAAAGAGTGTTATTTTTTGTTTTCTTTTTCGGTTTTTTGTAGGTAGTGTTGTCTTATATTTTGGTTTCTAAATAGGATATGGTTTTTACTTTTTTTATTTGTTTGCTGGTTTGTCGATGTTTTGGTGTTGGATATATTTGTTGTCAATTATTCAAAGGGTGTTATTTTTTGATTTCTTTTTCGGTATTTTGTAGGTAGTGTTGTTTTATTTATTGGCTTCTAAATAGGATAGTGTTTTTACCGTTTGGCTAAGGCCTAATTATTTTTTTCATGATTGTTGCTCGTTATTCGTTTTGCTGGATTGTCGATGTTTTGGTGTTGGATATATTTGTTGTCTATTATTCAAAGAGTGTTATTTTTTGTTTTGTTTTTCGTTTTTTTGTAGGTAGTGTTGTTTGATATTTATATTTTGGCTGCTAAATATGATATGGTTTTACTTGTTTTATTTATTTGCTGGATTGTCGATGTTTTGGTGTTGGATAGACTCGTATTTGTTGACTATTATTAAAAGAGTGTTATTTTTTGTTTTCTTTTTCGGTTTTTTGTAGGTAGTGTTGATTTATATTTTGGCTTCTAAATAGGATATTGTTTTTACCGTTCGGATAAGGTTTATTTACTTTTTTCATGATTGTTGATCGGTATTCGTTTGCTGGATTGTCGATGTTTTGGTGTTGGATATACTCGTATTTGTTGACTATTATTAAAAGAGTGTTATTTTTTGTTTTCTTTTTCGGTATTTTGTTGGTAGTGTTTTTTTATATTTATATTTTGGCTCCTAAATAGGATATTGTTTTTATTGTTCGTCTATGGTCTAATTATTTTTTTTATGATTGTTTCTCGGTATTCGTTTGATGGATTGTCGATGTTTTGGTGTTGGATAGAGTCGTATTTGTTGTCTATTATTAAAAGAATGTTATTTTTTGTTTTCTTTTTCAGTTTTTTGTAGGTAGTGTTGATTTATATTTTGGCTTCTAAATAGGATGTTGTTTTTACCTTTCGGCTAAGGTATAATTATTCTTTTCATGATTGTTGCTCGTTATTAGTTTGGCTGGATTGTCGATGGTTCGGTGTTCGATATACTCGTATTTGTTGACTATTATTAAAAGAGTGTTATTTTTTGTTTTCTTTTTCGGTTTTTTGTAGGTAGTGTTGTCTTATATTTTGGTTTCTAAATAGGTTATGGTTTTTACTTTTTTTATTTGTTTGCTGGTTTGTCGATGTTTTGGTGTTGGATATATTTGTTGTCAATTATTCAAAGGGTGTTATTTTTTGATTTCTTTTTCGGTATTTTGTAGGTAGTATTGTTTTATATTTTGGCTTCTAAATAGGATAGTGTTTTTACCGTTTGGCTAAGACCTAATTATTTTTTTCATGATTGTTGCTCGTTATTCGTTTTGCTGGATTGTCGATGTTTTGGTGTTGGATATATTTGTTGTCTATTATTCAAAGAGTGTTATTTTTTGTTTTGTTTTTCGTTTTTTTGTAGGTAGTGTTGTTTGATATTTATATTTTGGCTGCTAAATATGATATGGTTTTACTTGTTTTATTTATTTGCTGGATTGTCGATGTTTTGGTGTTGGATAGACTCGTATTTGTTGACTATTATTAAAAGAGTGTTATTTTTTGTTTTCTTTTTCGGTTTTTTGTAGGTAGTGTTGATTTATATTTTGGCTTCTAAATAGGATAGTGTTTTTACCGTTTGGCTAAGGCCTAATTATTTTTTTCATGATTGTTGCTCGTTATTCGTTTTGCTGGATTGTCGATGTTTTGGTGTTGGATATATTTGTTGTCTATTATTCAAAGAGTGTTATTTTTTGTTTTCTTTTTCGTTTTTTTGTAGGCAGTGTTGTTTGATATTTATATTTTGGCTGCTAAATATGATATGGTTTTACTTGTTTTATTTATTTGCTGGATTGTCGATGTTTTGGTGTTGGATAGACTCGTATTTGTTGACTATTATAAAAAGAGTGTTATTTTTTGTTTTCTTTTTCGGTTTTTTGTAGGTAGTGTTGATTTATATTTTGGCTTCTAAATAGGATATTGTTTTTACCGTTCGGATAAAGTCTATTTACTTTTTTCATGATTGTTGATCGGTATTCGTTTGCTGGATTGTCGATATTTTGGTGTTGGATATACTCGTATTTGTTGACTATTATTAAAAGAGTGTTATTTTTTGTTTTCTTTTTCGGTTTTTTGTAGGTAGTGTTGTCTTATATTTTGGTTTCTAAATAGGATATGGTTTTTACTTTTTTTATTTGTTTGCTGGTTTGTCGATGTTTTGGTGTTGGATATATTTGTTGTCAATTATTCAAAGGGTGTTATTTTTTGATTTCTTTTTCGGTATTTTGTAGGTAGTGTTGTTTTATATTTTGGCTTCTAAATAGGATATTGTTTATACCGTTCGGCTAAGGTCTATTTATTTTTTTCATGATTGTTGATCGGTATAAGTTTGCTGGATTGTCGATGTTTTTGGTGTTGGAACAATCTGTTGTCTATTATTAAAAGAGTGTTATTTTTTGTTTTCTTTTTCGGTATTTTGTTGGTAGTGTTTTTTTATATTTATATTTTGGCTCCTAAATAGGATATTGTTTTTATTGTTCGTCTATGGTCTAATTATTTTTTTTATGATTGTTTCTCGGTATTCGTTTGATGGATTGTCGATGTTTTGGTGTTGGATATATTTGTTGTCAATTATTCAAAGGGTGTTATTTTTTGATTTCTTTTTCGGTATTTTGTAGGTAGTATTGTTTTAAATTTTGGCTTCTAAATAGGATAGTGTTTTTACCGTTTGGCTAAGACCTAATTATTTTTTTCATGATTGTTGCTCGTTATTCGATTTGCTGGATTGTCGATGTTTTGGTGTTGGATATATTTGTTGTCTATTATTCAAAGAGTGTTATTTTTTGTTTTGTTTTTCGTTTTTTTGTAGGTAGTGTTGTTTGATATTTATATTTTGGCTGCTAAATATGATATGGTTTTACTTGTTTTATTTATTTGCTGGATTGTCGATGTTTTGGTGTTGGATAGACTCGTATTTGTTGACTATTATTAAAAGAGTGTTATTTTTTGTTTTCTTTTTCGGTTTTTTGTAGGTAGTGTTGATTTATATTTTGGCTTCTAAATAGGATAGTGTTTTTACCGTTTGGCTAAGGCCTAATTATTTTTTTCATGATTGTTGTTCGTTATTCGTTTTGCTGGATTGTCGATGTTTTGGTGTTGGATATATTTGTTGTCTATTATTCAAAGAGTGTTATTTTTTGTTTTCTTTTTCGTTTTTTTGTAGGTAGTGTTGTTTGATATTTATATTTTGGCTGCTAAATATGATATGGTTTTACTTGTTTTATTTATTTGCTGGATTGTCGATATTTTGGTGTTGGATAGACTCGTATTTGTTGACTATTATTAAAAGAGTGTTATTTTTTATTTCCTTTTTCGGTTTTTTGTAGGTAGTGTTGATTTATATTTTGGCTTCTAATAGGATATTGTTTTTACCGTTCGGATAAGGTCTATTTACTTTTTTCATGATTGTTGATCGGTATTCGTTTGCTGGATTGTCGATGTTTTGGTGTTGGATATACTCGTATTTGTTGACTATTATTAAAAGAGTGTTATTTTTTGTTTTCTTTTTCGGTTTTTTGTAGGTAGTGTTGTCTTATATTTTGGTTTCTAAATAGGTTATGGTTTTTACTTTTTTTATTTGTTTGCTGGTTTGTCGATGTTTTGGTGTTGGATATATTTGTTGTCAATTACTCAAAGGGTGTTATTTTTTGATTTCTTTTTCGGTATTTTGTAGGTAGTATTGTTTTATATTTTGGCTTCTAAATAGGATATTGTTTTTACCGTTCGGATAAGGTTTATTTACTTTTTTCATGATTGTTGATCGGTATTCGTTTGCTGGATTGTCGATGTTTTGGTGTTGGATATACTCGTATTTGTTGACTATTATTAAAAGAGTGTTATTTTTTGTTTTGGTTTTCGGTTTTTTGTAGGAAGTGTTGTTTGATATATATATTTTGGCTTCTAAATAGGATAGTGTTTTTACCGTTTGGCTAAGGCCTAATTATTTTTTTCATGATTGTTGCTCGTTATTCGTTTTGCTGGATTGTCGATGTTTTGGTGTTGGATATATTTGTTGTCTATTATTCAAAGAGTGTTATTTTTTGTTTTCTTTTTCGTTTTTTTGTAGGTAGTGTTGTTTGGTATTTATATTTTGGCTGCTAAATATGATATGGTTTTACTTGTTTTATTTATTTGCTGGATTGTCGATGTTTTGGTGTTGGATAGACTCGTATTTGTTGACTATTATTAAAAGAGTGTTATTTTTTGTTTTCTTTTTCGATTTTTGTAGGTAGTGTTGATTTATATTTTGGCTTCTAAATAGGATATTGTTTTTACCGTTCGGATAAAGTCTATTTACTTTTTTCATGATTGTTGATCGGTATTCGTTTGCTGGATTGTCGATATTTTGGTGTTGGATATACTCGTATTTGTTGACTATTATTAAAAGAGTGTTATTTTTTGTTTTGTTTTTCGGTTTTTTGTAGGTAGTGTTGTCTTATATTTTGGTTTCTAAATAGGATATGGTTTTTACCTTTCGGCTAAGGTATAATTATTCTTTTCATGATTGTTGCTCGTTATTAGTTTGGCTGGATTGTCGATGGTTCGGTGTTCGATATACTCGTATTTGTTGTCTATTATTCAAAGAGTGTTATTTTTTGTTTTCTTTTTCGTTTTTTTGTAGGTAGTGTTGTTTTATATTTATATTTTGGCTTCTAAATAGGATATTGTTTATGACCTTCGGCTAAGGTCTATTTACTTTTTTCATGATTGTTGATCGGTATTCGTTTGCTGGATTGTCGATGTTTTGGTGTTGGATATACTCGTATTTGTTGACTATTATTAAAAGAGTGTTATTTTTTGTTTTGTTTGTCGTTTTTTTGTAGGTAGTGTTGTTTGATATTTATATTTTGGCTGCTAAATATGATATGGTTTTACTTGTTTTATTTATTTGCTGGATTGTCGATGTTTTGGTGTTGGATAGACTCGTATTTGTTGACTATTATTAAAAGAGTGTTATTTTTTGTTTTCTTTTTCGGTTTTTTGTAGGTAGTGTTGATTTATATTTTGGCTTCTAAATAGGATAGTGTTTTTACCGTTTGGCTAAGGCCTAATTATTTTTTTCATGATTGTTGTTCGTTATTCGTTTTGCTGGATTGTCGATGTTTTGGTGTTGGATATATTTGTTGTCTATTATTCAAAGAGTGTTATTTTTTGTTTTCTTTTTCGTTTTTTTGTAGGTAGTGTTGTTTGATATTTATATTTTGGCTGCTAAATATGATATGGTTTTACTTGTTTTATTTATTTGCTGGATTGTCGATATTTTGGTGTTGGATAGACTCGTATTTGTTGACTATTATTAAAAGAGTGTTATTTTTTATTTCCTTTTTCGGTTTTTTGTAGGTAGTGTTGATTTATATTTTGGCTTCTAATAGGATATTGTTTTTACCGTTCGGATAAGGTCTATTTACTTTTTTCATGATTGTTGATCGGTATTCGTTTGCTGGATTGTCGATGTTTTGGTGTTGGATATACTCGTATTTGTTGACTATTATTAAAAGAGTGTTATTTTTTGTTTTCTTTTTCGGTTTTTTGTAGGTAGTGTTGTCTTATATTTTGGTTTCTAAATAGGTTATGGTTTTTACTTTTTTTATTTGTTTGCTGGTTTGTCGATGTTTTGGTGTTGGATATATTTGTTGTCAATTACTCAAAGGGTGTTATTTTTTGATTTCTTTTTCGGTATTTTGTAGGTAGTATTGTTTTATATTTTGGCTTCTAAATAGGATATTGTTTTTACCGTTCGGATAAGGTTTATTTACTTTTTTCATGATTGTTGATCGGTATTCGTTTGCTGGATTGTCGATGTTTTGGTGTTGGATATACTCGTATTTGTTGACTATTATTAAAAGAGTGTTATTTTTTGTTTTCTTTTTCGGTTTTTTGTAGGTAGTGTTGATTTATATTTTGGCTTCTAAATAGGATAGTGTTTTTACCGTTTGGCTAAGGCCTAATTATTTTTTTCATGATTGTTGCTCGTTATTCGTTTTGCTGGATTGTCGATGTTTTGGTGTTGGATATATTTGTTGTCTATTATTCAAAGAGTGTTATTTTTTGTTTTCTTTTTCGTTTTTTTGTAGGTAGTGTTGTTTGATATTTATATTTTGGCTGCTAAATATGATATGGTTTTACTTGTTTTATTTATTTGCTGGATTGTCGATGTTTTGGTGTTGGATAGACTCGTATTTGTTGACTATTATTAAAAGAGTGTTATTTTTTGTTTTCTTTTTCGATTTTTGTAGGTAGTGTTGATTTATATTTTGGCTTCTAAATAGGATATTGTTTTTACCGTTCGGATAAAGTCTATTTACTTTTTTCATGATTGTTGATCGGTATTCGTTTGCTGGATTGTCGATATTTTGGTGTTGGATATACTCGTATTTGTTGACTATTATTAAAAGAGTGTTATTTTTTGTTTTGTTTTTCGGTTTTTTGTAGGTAGTGTTGTCTTATATTTTGGTTTCTAAATAGGATATGGTTTTTACCTTTCGGCTAAGGTATAATTATTCTTTTCATGATTGTTGCTCGTTATTAGTTTGGCTGGATTGTCGATGGTTCGGTGTTCGATATACTCGTATTTGTTGTCTATTATTCAAAGAGTGTTATTTTTTGTTTTCTTTTTCGTTTTTTTGTAGGTAGTGTTGTTTTATATTTATATTTTGGCTTCTAAATAGGATATTGTTTATGACCTTCGGCTAAGGTCTATTTACTTTTTTCATGATTGTTGATCGGTATTCGTTTGCTGGATTGTCGATGTTTTGGTGTTGGATATACTCGTATTTGTTGACTATTATTAAAAGAGTGTTATTTTTTGTTTTCCCTATCGGTATTTCGTAGGTAGTGTTGTCTTATATTTTGGTTTCTAAATAGGATATGGTTTTTACTTGTTTTATTTGTTTGCTTGTTTGTCGATGTTTTGGTGTTGGATATATTTGTTGTCAATTATTCAAAGAGTAATTTTTTTGATGACTTTTTCGGATTTTTGTAGGTAGTGTTGTTTTAAATTTATATTTTGGCATCTAAATAGGATATTGTTTTTACCGTTCGGTTATTTATATGAGTGGTGATTTTGATATCAGTTTATCGGTTTTTTTGGAGGTAGAATAAAATCGTAATTATATTGAGGGTTTTATAAGGGATATTCATTTTAATGTTTGATATCGGTCTATTAGTTTTTTTTTCGGCTTTATTTTATGATTATTGTTCGGTATTCGTTTGCTGGATTGTCGATATTTTGGTGTTGGATATACTAATATTTGTTGTCTATTATTAAAAGTGTGTTATTTATTGATTTCTTTTTCGGTTTTTGCTGTGGATTTTGCTGAGCATGAAGTAGTCAGTGTCAAGACCGCCCATAACCAAAGCTGAAGTATCAGGACGAAAAATCATGTATGTTTAAGAAAATAATTTAATTATGAAAAAAAAAATTCAGTTATAAACTAATCATACATCATAATATATTAAAATATATATGTAATATAAAGTGTATAATTTTAAAACTGATTTTTTTTTTTGTGACTTTTGACCCCTTTCCATTTTTTTTCTGAATTCTAAACATAAATATTTCAATTCTTTTTAAAACATAAAAATTAAATTAACTTCAATTTATTATTCTCTTTTAACAATTCACCTAAATCTCAATTCCTGCGGGATACCATGGACCCCTTTCCATTATTTTTTCTGATTTTTGTTTATAAATCTTTTAATGTTATTTAAAACATAAAAATTAAATTAACTTTATAAAATTCATTATCATAATCAATAATGTAAATCTCCTTTGAAATAAAATACATTTATTTGAACACATATGGTGTTAGCATGCGAATTGCAATTTACCTTCCTTTAAGCGAAAATATTATTTTTTTACTATGTATTCGTAAAGATTATTTTATTTATGAAATTTTTATTCTTAAATGTTTCTTATTATTTACTAAATTGGCTATGTTATGGAAGGTTAAAATTTGAGTTCAGAAAAAATTCGTGTTTAATAGGATTTCCATTTGTAACCCCTTGTTATGATGAAATATATGCTAAATAAATATTTATTTACTTTTTATGTTTGTAAGTAATAATTTAACAATATTTTAAGTCACCAGAATGAATGTCTAGAACATTTGAATATTTTTGATTGGTAAACTTGTTATTATAGTTCATCAGGAATATAGATGGATTTTGCTGAGCGAGAAGTATTCAGTGTCAAGACCGCCCATAAACCAATCATAATTATCAGGACGAAAAATCATGTATGTTTAATAAAATAATTAAATAAGAAAAAAAAATTCAGTTTTAAACTATATATTATAATATATAAAAATATATATATAATAAAATATGTATATAGGTATTATATAGTGTACATTTTTAAATAGAAATAGACATTAAAGTGATGGTGAATAGAAAGCATTAAATTTACAACGTATTTTTGTTTTGATTAAAATAATTTTTGCCAATAGAAAACTTTTACGTTTAAATAATATTTTTGGCGACACACCGCTATGGATACAATGATGTTGTGTTGATAATCTATGTTCAATTTTAATTGTCTTATTCTATTCACGTTTGTTAAATACTTTCATTCTTGCAAATTACATTTTTATAACTTCTGTCCAGAGTGCATATTTATATTAATAAAAAGAGAAAAAGAGAAGAATAGAATTTTAATTTTTGTTTTCATAAATTCTTAACTTGTTATTGAATGTTAAAACATTGTATTTTTTCTTTATAACAGTAAACAGGCAACATCTATGAGCCCATCCAGAGTGAAACCAACTTATGAGGACTCCCGCGTACTTACCTACTTACTCCACGGAATACAGGTACGTCGATTTTCTTTTAAATAACTACTGTAATAAGAGAAAAAGAGTAAAAAGAGAAAAAAAGAATGTTATTTTTTTTGTTTTCTTTTTCAGTTTTTTGTAGGTAGTGTTGTTTTATATTTTGGCTTCTAAATAGGATAGTGTTTTTACCGTTTGGCTAAGGCCTAATTATTTTTTTCATGATTGTTGCTCGTTATTCGTTTTGCTGGATTGTCGATGTTTTGGTGTTGGATATATTTGTTGTCTATTATTCAAAGAGTGTTATTTTTTGTTTTGTTTTTCGTTTTTTTGTAGGTAGTGTTGTTTGATATTTATATTTTGGCTGCTAAATATGATATGGTTTTACTTGTTTTATTTATTTGCTGGATTGTCGATGTTTTGGTGTTGGATAGACTCGTATTTGTTGACTATTATTAAAAGAGTGTTATTTTTTGTTTTCTTTTTCGGTTTTTTGTAGGTAGTGTTGATTTATATTTTGGCTTCTAAATAGGATATTGTTTTTACCGTTGGGATAAGGTCTATTTACTTTTTTCATGATTGTTGATCGGTATAAGTTTGCTGGATTGTCGATGTTTTTGGTGTTGGAACAATCTGTTGTCTATTATTAAAAGAGTGTTATTTTTCGTTTTCTTTTTCGGTATTTTGTTGGTAGTGTTTTTTTATATTTATATTTTGGCTCCTAAATAGGATATTGTTTTTATTGTTCGTCTATGGTCTAATTATTTTTTTTATGATTGTTTCTCGGTATTCGTTTGATGGATTGTCGATGTTTTGGTGTTGGATAGAGTCGTATTTGTTATCTATTATTAAAAGAATGTTATTTTTTGTTTTCTTTTTCAGTTTTTTGTAGGTAGTGTTGATTTATATTTTGGCTTCTAAATAGGATGTTGTTTTTACCTTTCGGCTAAGGTATAATTATTCTTTTCATGATTGTTGCTCGTTATTAGTTTGGCTGGATTGTCGATGGTTCGGTGTTCGATATACTCGTATTTGTTGACTATTATTAAAAGAGTGTTATTTTTTGTTTTCATTTTCGGTTTTTTGTAGGTAGTGTTGTCCTATATTTTGGTTTCTAAATAGGTTATGGTTTTTACTTTTTTTATTTGTTTGCTGGTTTGTCGATGTTTTGGTGTTGGATATATTTGTTGTCAATTATTCAAAGGGTGTTATTTTTTGATTTCTTTTTCGGTATTTTGTAGGTAGTATTGTTTTATATTTTGGCTTCTAAATAGGATAGTGTTTTTACCGTTTGGCTAAGACCTAATTATTTTTTTCATGATTGTTGCTCGTTATTCGTTTTGCTGGATTGTCGATGTTTTGGTGTTGGATATATTTGTTGTCTATTATTCAAAGAGTGTTATTTTTTGTTTTGTTTTTCGTTTTTTTGTAGGTAGTGTTGTTTGATATTTATATTTTGGCTGCTAAATATGATATGGTTTTACTTGTTTTATTTATTTGCTGGATTGTCGATGTTTTGGTGTTGGATAGACTCGTATTTGTTGACTATTATTAAAAGAGTGTTATTTTTTGTTTTCTTTTTCGGTTTTTTGTAGGTAGTGTTGATTTATATTTTGGCTTCTAAATAGGATATTGTTTTTACCGTTCGGATAAGGTTTATTTACTTTTTTCATGATTGTTGATCGGTATTCGTTTGCTAGATTGTCGATGTTTTGGTGTTGGATAGAGTCGTATTTGTTTTCTATTATTAAAAGAATGTTATTTTTTGTTTTCTTTTTCAGTTTTTTGTAGGTAGTGTTGATTTATATTTTGGCTTCTAAATAGGATGTTGTTTTTACCTTTCGGCTAAGGTATAATTATTCTTTTCATGATTGTTGCTCGTTATTAGTTTGGCTGGATTGTCGATGGTTCGGTGTTCGATATACTCGTATTTGTTGACTATTATTAAAAGAGTGTTATTTTTTGTTTTCTTTTTCGGTTTTTTGTAGGTAGTGTTGTCTTATATTTTGGTTTCTAAATAGGTTATGGTTTTTACTTTTTTTATTTGTTTGCTGGTTTGTCGATGTTTTGGTGTTGGATATATTTGTTGTCAATTATTCAAAGGGTGTTATTTTTTGATTTCTTTTTCGGTATTTTGTAGGTAGTATTGTTTTATATTTTGGCTTCTAAATAGGATAGTGTTTTTACCGTTTGGCTAAGACCTAATTATTTTTTTCATGATTGTTGCTCGTTATTCGTTTTGCTGGATTGTCGATGTTTTGGTGTTGGATATATTTGTTGTCTATTATTCAAAGAGTGTTATTTTTTGTTTTGTTTTTCGTTTTTTTGTAGGTAGTGTTGATTTATATTTTGGCTTCTAAATAGGATAGTGTTTTTACCGTTTGGCTAAGGCCTAATTATTTTTTTCATGATTGTTGCTCGTTATTCGTTTTGCTGGATTGTCGATGTTTTGGTGTTGGATATATTTGTTGTCTATTATTCAAAGAGTGTTATTTTTTGTTTTGTTTTTCGTTTTTTTGTAGGTAGTGTTGTTTGATATTTATATTTTGGCTGCTAAATATGATATGGTTTTACTTGTTTTATTTATTTGCTGGATTGTCGATGTTTTGGTGTTGGATAGACTCGTATTTGTTGACTATTATTAAAAGAGTGTTATTTTTTGTTTTCTTTTTCGGTTTTTTGTAGGTAGTGTTGATTTATATTTTGGCTTCTAAATAGGATATTGTTTTTACCGTTCGGATAAGGTTTATTTACTTTTTTCATGATTGTTGATCGGTATTCGTTTGCTAGATTGTCGATGTTTTGGTGTTGGATAGAGTCGTATTTGTTGTCTATTATTAAAAGAATGTTATTTTTTGTTTTCTTTTTCAGTTTTTTGTAGGTAGTGTTGATTTATATTTTGGCTTCTAAATAGGATGTTGTTTTTACCTTTCGGCTAAGGTATAATTATTCTTTTCATGATTGTTGCTCGTTATTAGTTTGGCTGGATTGTCGATGGTTCGGTGTTCGATATACTCGTATTTGTTGACTATTATTAAAAGAGTGTTATTTTTTGTTTTCTTTTTCGGTTTTTTGTAGGTAGTGTTGTCTTATATTTTGGTTTCTAAATAGGTTATGGTTTTTACTTTTTTTATTTGTTTGCTGGTTTGTCGATGTTTTGGTGTTGGATATATTTGTTGTCAATTATTCAAAGGGTGTTATTTTTTGATTTCTTTTTCGGTATTTTGTAGGTAGTATTGTTTTATATTTTGGCTTCTAAATAGGATAGTGTTTTTACCGTTTGGCTAAGACCTAATTATTTTTTTCATGATTGTTGCTCGTTATTCGTTTTGCTGGATTGTCGATGTTTTGGTGTTGGATATATTTGTTGTCTATTATTCAAAGAGTGTTATTTTTTGTTTTGTTTTTCGTTTTTTTGTAGGTAGTGTTGTTTGATATTTATATTTTGGCTGCTAAATATGATATGGTTTTACTTGTTTTATTTATTTGCTGGATTGTCGATGTTTTGGTGTTGGATAGACTCGTATTTGTTGACTATTATTAAAAGAGTGTTATTTTTTGTTTTCTTTTTCGGTTTTTTGTAGGTAGTGTTGATTTATATTTTGGCTTCTAAATAGGATAGTGTTTTTACCGTTTGGCTAAGGCCTAATTATTTTTTTCATGATTGTTGCTCGTTATTCGTTTTGCTGGATTGTCGATGTTTTGGTGTTGGATATATTTGTTGTCTATTATTCAAAGAGTGTTATTTTTTGTTTTCTTTTTCGTTTTTTTGTAGGCAGTGTTGTTTGATATTTATATTTTGGCTGCTAAATATGATATGGTTTTACTTGTTTTATTTATTTGCTGGATTGTCGATGTTTTGGTGTTGGATAGACTCGTATTTGTTGACTATTATAAAAAGAGTGTTATTTTTTGTTTTCTTTTTCGGTTTTTTGTAGGTAGTGTTGATTTATATTTTGGCTTCTAAATAGGATATTGTTTTTACCGTTCGGATAAGGTTTATTTACTTTTTTCATGATTGTTGATCGGTATTCGTTTGCTGGATTGTCGATATTTTGGTGTTGGATATACTCGTATTTGTTGACTATTATTAAAAGAGTGTTATTTTTTGTTTTCTTTTTCGGTTTTTTGTAGGTAGTGTTGTCTTATATTTTGGTTTCTAAATAGGATATGGTTTTTACTTTTTTTATTTGTTTGCTGGTTTGTCGATGTTTTGGTGTTGGATATATTTGTTGTCAATTATTCAAAGGGTGTTATTTTTTGATTTCTTTTTCGGTATTTTGTAGGTAGTGTTGTTTTATATATTGGCTTCTAAATAGGATAGTGTTTTTACCGTTTGGCTAAGGCCTAATTATTTTTTTCATGATTGTTGCTCGTTATTCGTTTTGCTGGATTGTCGATGTTTTGGTGTTGGATATATTTGTTGTCTATTATTCAAAGAGTGTTATTTTTTGTTTTGTTTTTCGTTTTTTTGTAGGTAGTGTTGTTTGATATTTATATTTTGGCTGCTAAATATGATATGGTTTTACTTGATTTATTTATTTGCTGGATTGTCGATGTTTTGGTGTTGGATAGACTCGTATTTGTTGACTATTATTAAAAGAGTGTTATTTTTTGTTTTCTTTTTCGGTTTTTTGTAGGTAGTGTTGATTTATATTTTGGCTTCTAAATAGGATATTGTTTTTACCGTTCGGATAAGGTTTATTTACTTTTTTCATGATTGTTGATCGGTATTCGTTTGCTGGATTGTCGATGTTTTGGTGTTGGATATACTCGTATTTGTTGACTATTATTAAAAGAGTGTTATTTTTTGTTTTCTTTTTCGGTTTTTTGTAGGTAGTGTTGTCTTATATTTTGGTTTCTAAATAGGATATGGTTTTTACTTTTTTTATTTGTTTGGTGGTTTGTCGATGTTTTGGTGTTGGATATATTTGTTGTCAATTATTCAAAGGGTGTTATTTTTTGATTTCTTTTTCGGTATTTTGTAGGTAGTGTTGTTTTATATTTTGGCTTCTAAATAGGATATTGTTTATACCGTTCGGCTAAGGTCTATTTATTTTTTTCATGATTGTTGATCGGTATAAGTTTGCTGGATTGTCGATGTTTTTGGTGTTGGAACAATCTGTTGTCTATTATTAAAAGAGTGTTATTTTTTGTTTTCTTTTTCGGTATTTTGTTGGTAGTGTTTTTTTATATTTATATTTTGGCTCCTAAATAGGATATTGTTTTTATTGTTCGTCTATGGTCTAATTATTTTTTTTATGATTGTTTCTCGGTATTTGTTTGATGGATTGTCGATGTTTTGGTGTTAGATAGAGTCGTATTTGTTGTCTATTATTAAAAGAATGTTATTTTTTGTTTTCTTTTTCAGTTTTTTGTAGGTAGTGTTGATTTATATTTTGGCTTCTAAATAGGATGTTGTTTTTACCTTTCGGCTAAGGTATAATTATTCTTTTCATGATTGTTGCTCGTTATTAGTTTTGCTGGATTGTCGATGGTTCGGTGTTCGATATACTCGTATTTGTTGTTT
>JASXSY010003217.1:0-17349 GCA_034509805.1 Sipha maydis
AATTAACTAACAAAAATTTCTAATCTGATATTAAATTATTAAATAATAATAATACCATACCTGTTAAAGAGTTATATTCCACCACCCTAATTGACAATATCAATATTAATAATCAGGCTCACACTCAATCATACGCAGGCGCTTCTCGTCAATTTAATAGGTAATACAAAAATCCATGAACAAGCCCTAAATGATTTTACTAAACAGCTAACCTCATTTCTCGATGATTTTCAATTAATTATTAATCCACTTATTTCACTCCGTTGTTATCAACAAACTCTTAAAAAAAAATAATGAATAACTCCACCCAATCCCATACCCAGTGGCGGATTTAGGGGGGGGGGGGGTGCTTGGGAGCTGAAGCACCCACCATTCCGCTTATTTTTATTAAAAATTATTAATAATCCCCCAAGAGTCAAATTTTTGGTATGGTCTACCAGAACGCACGCCATGTCGTAACAAAAACCGGTCAGCGATCTTGCAGAATTTTGAGGTACCTACACTGGTTTTCTATAAGCTAGAACAGGTTAACTGATAAGTCGGCTGCTCGGTTGTCAAAACATTACTTTTTGTATATTGTCTATGATATTATGTAATAAAGCATCCACCATAAAAAAATCCTAGATCCGTCACTGTCCATACCTCATTAAACATTTTACTCTGGAACGCAAACGGTGCCATACAACATAAACATGAACTTCATAACTTATTATACGAAAAAAAAATTGACATAGCTATAATAACTGAAACTCATTTCACACCAAATACTAATTTTAAATTATATGGATTTATCACTCACGTAACAAATCACTCGATAATACAGCCCAGGCCGGTATCGCAATTGTCGTCTCTTCATAAATACGCCATTGTTTATTACCACCGTTTCAAGAACACGTAGTTCAAGCAACGAAAATTCAAATTAACGTCTATAACATCTCAATTACTCTACCTTCAGTATACTGTCCCCCAAACCACAACATAAGTAAAAACAAATTCAACTCACTTTTTAACTCTTTAGGTAATACATTTAAATGTAATAATTATAGCAGGAGGCGACTTCAACGCAAAACATAACACTTGGGGATGCAAAGCCGAAAATCAAAGAGATAAAACACTTTTTCAAACCATAACTAATAACCACTATTCAGTTATTTCCCCTCCTGATCCAACCTACTGGCCCACATATTTAAACAGAAATCCAGACATATTAGACTATTTTGTTACCAAACTACCAAATCAATTAGCCACTTTAGCAAATAACATATGCGACCTTTCATCATCAACAAATAAATAAACTTGCAACTTGAATAAAAATTACACATATTTTTAATTATTGATAAATTCCAATAGAATCATTAAATGTCACGAAATAAAAAACATGCCTGCTTATTTACGTTTTTTCTGCTATAAGTTATAATACATACCTAAATTAAAGTGAAAATTGTACAGTAGATAAAATTATAAAAACGTGTAAATATCACTTTAATAAATAGGAGTGAAAATATCAAGCCTTAACAATTATAATTATTTTCAGAGTTACAGTCAATAAAATTTAAAATCGCGCGCATTTTACAGTTTTTTGGTTAAATTGCTGTAACTTGGTCAATATTGGACTTAGAAAGTTAGTTTAACTACCAAAATTCATTAAAAAATTAGGCAAAAAATAATTTGTAGCTAAAATAGATGGTTGCCATTTAAGAAAATAAAGTTGTGCTGCGCATGCGCGTGTCTATTTAAGTAAAACAAATTTAAAACTCGTAAAAATACACATTTTTATGTCATAAAAACCAACAAAAAATCAGAATTCAACTTGTAAGTCTCTACGCAAAGATATTGAGTGTTCTCAGTTAGCGTTTACACACTGCGTATACAATTTTCTTGATAGCTCCCTGCCAATGTTTCTACTAGCAAAACCAAATTCACCAGGTGAAATTGAATATACCTTAAAAAAATTGGGTTAGGCTTATAAATCCCCGGGAAATGATCTCATATCAAATAAGATATTAAAAAATCTCCCCAAAAAATGTATAATTTATTTAACATTCATTTATAAAGGAATGCTAAGCTTATCATATTTTCCCTCGATATGGAAATACGCATTAATAATTCTAATTCACAAGTCTGGCAAGCCAAAACACTTACCTACCTACCTCATACAGACCCATTAGTCTACTCCCTACACTCCGAAAACTTGTTGAAAAACTTTTGCTCAAAAGAATTCATCCAATAATGTTAAAAAAAGGTATCATCTCAAATATTCAATTCGGTTTTCGTCCAAAACATTTAACCACTCATCAAATTCATCGCTTAACTGATTCAATAGCATCAGTCCTCGAAAAAAAACAATATTGTACAGCCTTATTCCTAGACATAGAACAAGTGTTTAACCTAGTTTGGCACGAGGGCTCAATCTATAAACTCAAAAAAATATTTCCGGCACCGTACTTTCTATTACTCAAATCATACTTAAAAGACTGAACTTTTAAAGTACGCCAAAGAAAGTAAATTATGACTCTTTTAATATCAAGGTAGTGATCTATCCCCGGATTTATACAACATATTTACTTCCGATATACCCACCGATTCAAATACGATAATAGCAACCTATGCCGATGACACTGTTACTCTGTCCATTAACAAAAATCCCATCACTGCTTCTGAAAACTTACAGAAACATGCTTCTAAAAATGCTTCTAAAATTGAAACTTAGTCAAAAAAATGGAAAACGAAAATAAATTAAAACAAATCTGCCCGTATTACATTTACCTTAAAAAAATATCACTACCCTAATATTACTATCAACATTAATGTCATACCATCATCTGATCAAATAAAATACTTAGATTTAACATTAGATAAGCGCCTCACTGGGGACCCCATTTAAAAAAAAAAAGACAAGCAGCAAACATAAGACTTCACAAACTTCGTCCATAAAATCCAAATTAAGCCTAAAAACAAAATTATTAATTTTCAAGACAATAATAAGATCAGCCTGTTCTTATGGAATTAAAATTTAGGGACCGGCTAAACCTTCCAACATTCGTCCAATATAAGCTCATCAGAACATCACTCTTGACTAATCACATGCGCACCATGGTAAATAAGTAATGCTTCGCTTTACAAAGACCTTAACATCACAACCGTAATAGAACTAGCTACTACTCATTACAAAAGACTCCATTCCAAACTCGACTCCCACACAAATTCTCTTATAAAAAATATGTCCCCTGAAAACCCAAAACGACGTTTAAAAAGGAACTGGTCTCGTGACCTATTATAATAAATTTCTAAATTACAAATTATGAGGGTATTGCCAATGGGCCTCTTCCCTAATCATGCTATTCATGCCATTGTTATTCATATTAATATTTATCATATTTACTTATTGTCTTTTTTATGTACAGATTGTAAATTTCTTTTTTTTTTAAAAAAAAAAATAATAAAAAACATACAGTTGTTTCCATCTACAATTATGGGTACATGTAAAATGGACATGTCCACAGGCTTTTTATCTAATTTTATACATTGATGATATTGAAGTTATATAATATTTTAAAATTAATAACAAGATTGCTGCATTTACTGATTGTTATGTATTTATTATTATTTTAAATTACCATAAGCCAAACAGAAACAGAAGGGTTTTAATATTAATTTTGGTGTTATAAGTAAAAAAATGTATATATAATAATAATAATAATATAAACTTAAAAAGAAAACACTTAAACATACATGTTTGTACAATTTTGTGCATAACAATAATATGAGTAGCTTAATATGTTGTTAATTATTAAGCTAAATACTCTATTTTTAACAAGCAAAATTAAAAATAACATTTTATTGACAGTCTTAAAAAAATATATATAATAATAGAATTAAAATTATGAAAAAATATACATAATGTAATAGGTTTATTAGAAGCTTTATTTTTAAATTTATTAAAATTATTAACAAATTAAAAAAAAAAACTATTAAATTAATTATTTAAATTTAAAATAGATCTATGAATATAATTTTTTCTTCGTATATAAATAAAAATATTAAACAATAATTTGTTGTAAAAATAATTAACCAAACTTTTACTACTTATTAATACTATTAGTTAAATCAATCATTAAAAGTATATCAAATCAATAAGTTGTAAGTAGTAAATGAAAGTAAGTGAAAACACGAATTACAAAAATAAAATAAAATAAATATAATATGAAGTTAATTCAATTAATAATTAAATTTGTTTATAAAATTAAATTATTTATATTGAAATTTAAATTGTTTCCTTAATTAGGTACTTGAATTTAATAAAAACATAAAATGATTGTATTAAAATATTGAACACTGTGAAATATATATAAATAAAAAATTAAACAAAAATTGATGAGATTTAAGCTACTTGTACAAAATAATACTTTGGTATAAGAACAATACCTTATGAATGTATACATAAAAAAAGTACAAGACACAAAAAAGTCATGATAAAATACTGTAGTAGAAAATTAGGTAATTTATAATTCATTATAAAAAAAAATATATATATAAATAATCAAAATAAATGAAAATGTGTAATAAATACAATATAGTACTATAAAATATTAAAACTTTTTGAGATAAAAGAGTAAATTAAAAAATTGGCATATTTTAAAGTTTTATAGTAAATTGACTATAATTTTATCTTTGGCCAAAGTTGTACAATTTATTTTTCATTAATTTTTGAGATTTATAACACATTTAATATACGTAACACAAAATTAAAAAAAAATTCAATTTTTTAAAAATTATACTAAATTATGCTTAGCTTTAATGATTTTTTATTCTATTTTAAAATAACAATTTATATACGAATTATATACGAAAAGATAGGTTTTCACTAAGTGTCACATTTTTGTATTAATTAAATAATAAATATAATGTAATCAAAAAGCAAACATTATATGCTCTAAAAAATATTTTATGAGGTCTAAAATAAAGACCTAATAAAATCACTATCACAGAATTAGTTTTAATAACAATACGACATATTTATATACTCGGTTAAAATGTAAATATATCATTCATATATTTTATAACAGCTTATAACTAAAAAATTATGTAATTGTTATTATAGATTAGTTATTTTTCACATAATTTAGTAATGTTTAGTATTACTTGATCAACATATTTTTTTTCTACTCAACTAAATCTTACTGAATAAGTTTCATTAAAACTAATAATCATAATAATATAGAAATATAGGTTTATTAAACTTAATAATAATTATTTTACTGTTTTTGTTCAAAAAATGCTGCCATATCTTTTATGCAAAACTGAGATGGTCTATCACTGGTACTGTGTGCTCGTTGTCTTACTGAACTGTAACAAAATATTTGAAATATTAATCACTATATACATAATAAATTGACTATTAATAAATAATATGTACTTGGAAGTTGGTTTTTCTAAAACTGTTTTAAAAGCATTTTCGTTATTAATTCCATCTGAAGACGTGAAACCAATCAATTGATTTACTCTTGATGCTACTAAACCTTTAGTTTCAATTTTAGTACATTTATTACGCTCTAAACTTCGTGTATACCATTCTTTTTGTCCAGAATCAGAAGATACTATGTCACGTTTATCATATGATGATATTTTTACTAAACGTTTTGGTTTAATAGACACATTACTATTTTTGTCAGTGCATTCATCAGGTGATTTCAAAGATTTTGCTTTTAAACGTTTAATTATGTCATCATCATGTAGAACACTTTCTGAAGTTTTAAAGCGTTCACGGAGAGCTATTCGACGTTCTTCTTTATAACGATCTATGCGTTCTCGTCTTGTTAAATCCATTTCACTAGAATTATCAGATTTCTGACTACTAATGTCTGAACTTATAAGATTTGGAGATGTTTTTACACGTTCCAAATTTTGATTATCACTAGGAAAACTGAAAGCATCTAATGAAACTGTAGTAGTAACATGCTGACAATTATTACGAAGTCGTCTACTTTTTATTGACATAGAACAACTTTTGAATTTATTGGAATCAGTTATAGACAAAGATTCTTGAACACTAGTAGAATTTTCCTTATTTCCTAAAAAAAGTATTTATATGATAATTACAAAACACATAATTATTTCATAATAACAAATAATTAATTAATATGTGAATAACTAATTAATATAGTTAAAATTAAAAAATAAATAAATATTGTTTAATGAAGATAATTAATAATTGAAAACTAACATATAAAAATCATAATTTAAGTAGTTGAGTTATTAACTTATATCAATAAGCGAGATAATTATTATTAACTAAAAGTTAATGTTCTATTGCTATATTAATACTAGATATTAATATATCAAATTAAAAACATGCATTTATGAAAACTCAAAAATATAAGTAAAAAATATATTAATAATAATACACATAATTTAATGACTAATTATACATTTGTTAAGATTCATTAACATATGATTATGAAATTTGTGTTTTATATTTTATAGTTAAACATTCATCAATAACTAGACTAAATTATATACATATATTTTATAAAATAAAATAATTTATTTTATAATTATTATAGTCTATTTTACATTATTTACCAGTTGAACTTGAATTATCCATTAACTCTTTCCTCATACGTCTTTCATGAACAATATCTCTTCCTATTTCTGATTCAAACTTCCGTCTACTTGAATCTAAAAATAAATCTATTTTACTTTCAGGAACTTCATCAGTTGATATCACTAAACATTTCTCGTTGTTTATTTCATCATTTATATTTTTAAGATCTTTTTCAGTAGGTAATATTTTTATTTTGTATACATCTTGTAATAACATTTCAGTATCTTCATTTTCAGGAGATATTAAATAATCATTATTATCTAAACATTTTTGATCACTCAGTAATTCTTTACTTTTTAAATTCGTATACTCTAAATTATCCTAAAAATAAATATTGCATGGTTTTATAAGAGTAAGATAAATAAAATATAAAGTATTATTGATTTTATATACCTGGGGAGAAACTGACATTTCACGTTGACTAGAATTACAAGATTCTGGACTAGAAACAACTAATGTCTCATAATGAATATTTTCAGTAGATTTTTCAGTCTCAGATTTCAAGTTTTCAACAGAATCGTTAGAAGTTTTATACAATGGTATTACTTCTTCATAACTAGAGTCTTCTTGATTAAAAATTGAATTTTTATGACTTAATCGTTCATAATTATTACCTATAACAATTTCATACATAGATCCTTCTTTTTTTGGAGAGCAACTAAGAGATTCAGATAAAATTGAAGTATCTGATTTCACTTTATCTTCAATTTTGTTGTTATTAAGAGATTCACTATGGCAATTATCTTGTACATTTGTTAATTTAATTTCTTGATAACTACGTCGATCATTAGATAGACTTCTACTCTTTAAATCTCCTTGATAACTAAGTCGATTTCGAGGAGTTGTTAAAAGATTTTTAGTTAAAATATCAGGTGATGCCGTAAAATCAATTCCAGTTTTATGGTAACCAGGTGTAGTATTTCGATCACTATAACTATCTTCTGATAAAAGACAATATGAAAGTGTAGGTGTGGTAGTAGTAGACAATGAGCCAGTACCTGTTTCATTACTATCAACATCAGTCATTACTTGATCACATTCTATATGAATGTCTGCAGCTACAGTCATCTGTACAAAAAAAATTGAGTTATATCAAGCTAATACATTTAAATTTAAATAATTACATGTTCAGGAGATTGACTATCAATAAATCGAATATCAGGTGAAGCAAATCGTTCTTCTAGATAAGATAATCTATTATTTTTTACATGGTCACTATCCTTATTCGAATCAGTTGTTTTAATTTTTTTGGGTGATGGATCAGCACTCAAAGAATCTTCTGCATGTGCTAATACTGGTAGACGTTTAGTACTACTATTTAACTAAAATACATAATACAAAAACTATATTATAATAATGTAAATATTTTCTTTATACAATTTTTTTCAAAGATATTGACCAAAATTAGAATATATTGTTTTTAATAAAATATTTTTGGTATATAAAAAACATTTTAAATTATAAAATATCTTTATAATTATACTATAATAACCTATAATATATCTACTTTAATTATATAAATATAGAATTTCATTTTTAAATCAATAACACTCCAGATTAAATCAAAAGTTAATAAATGTTAACGCTGTCATTCTAAACTATTTTGCCAAAGAATAGTTTTAAATACTTTAAATACAGGTTTAAATGTATGCCCCTTATTAAATATTTATATAATGGTTTATCATTTTCATAAAATTTTTTTTTCATTTTTTCTTCAAAAATTCTTGATATTTATAAGTTATTAAACTTATAGTCTTTGTTAATATAAGAATCTCTCGCCCAGCACAAACTTATATTATAATGGGTGCTGCAATATTTTTATCTTATTTATTCAATATTTTTTATATTACATTATAAGTTTATAGTCGTAAAATAAATATCTTATGATTGTCATTTTTTTTTTTTATAAACTTACATTATTTGTTGATATATTTTGAATATGTTCCATACTTGATCGATTACTAAAAATATGATTCGTATCTTCATCTGAAAATACTCTCATATCAGAATCGTCCAAATCGAAATTAACTCGTAAATCACTTAAATCTATAAAATGTATTATAATAACATTAATACTTATATTAAACTTTAGGTAATAAATACAAAAATAAAATATATATATTTATAAATGTTTACCTTCTTGGCTTGGGTGAAGTATAGGTGATACATCCAATTCTTCTTGATCAGCAAGCTGATCAAAATAAGAATCATGTGATACTGAACGATTATGACCAATTGAGTTAGAACCACATAAACGAGGAGGAGAACAAGAAGGTGTTCCTTTAATTTCTTTTAAAGACATTGTTTCACTACTTATCTTGGAAGACTTCTTAGGTGTATCTTGAATATTCATACCTTCGGCAATACTTTGGCGTACACATTCTTTGGATTCCTGATAAATTATAAATTATTATTATGAAATAAAATAAAATATAAAAATAAAAATTCAAACAGATTATTACTAACAGGAAATATACACATAATTTAAATTAAACAATTATCTAATGTTGTCAATATACTTTTACTTACCAAATAAGTTGAAAAGTATAGAAAAGTTTTGAAATATAATCATTTTTACTTTTTTTTATAAAAACATTTATAAAAACATTTATACTAATATTTTATATTATTACATATTTATATTTTACATTTTATATTTTGAACATGATTTTTATTATTTAATTCTAGACATATTTTATGAACACAGTATATCAAACTTAAAAGTAAAAGAGAAAAAACATAATTTCTTTCAATTATTGTCATACAAAATACATTCATGTAAAACAATTAGAAATAATGCTATATTGTTATTAAAAAACCATTTTCTATTATGAAAATTACGTTTTTTTATTTTTTTGAACTGAATGAAATTAAATGGAAACCAAGGGATTTATTTTTAATTAATTTATAATATGTTAGATTTTTGATTATCCACCATATTTATTGTAGTAAAAATTGTAATTATAGTAAATCTATGAGAATTTTTTTTTAAATACATATAAAATTAAATTAATGTAGTAATTACTTACAGTAAATTAGTTTTTAATAATTACTTATAATGACGATAATCATAAAAATCTTACCAAGTTTTGAAAAGGTATTAAGTTTGGTTCAGACTTTTTACGAATAGGTGGTGCACCAAGAGAAATACTACTTCCACCACGAGTAAAGAATGATTTCCACCTCAATGGGGAACGTCTTTTGTTAGTGTTACATCTTCTTGAAGGTAATTCAATAACCGTATGATATTTTTCAGGTAAACAAGAAGGACCACCACCTAAAAGTAGTAAAAATCAATATTTATGCATTTTAATTAAAATATAATTGTATACTAATTACTAACCAACTTCTATATAATTAGGATCAGTTTTTTTTAAAACACGACTTTGAGCTTCTTCGAGAGTTAAAAGTTTAGTCTGAGTAGATATTGCTAATGATTTAGGTCTAGACTTTTTGGGAATACCTTAAATAATGATTAAGAGTAATATTTATTTTCCAATAATTAAATGTTATTACCTTTAGTAGGAGGTAATTTTGCTCCAACATTAGGAATAGGGCTAAATATGTATTCTGTATATCGGATTAAAAATTCAGTTACAACAGCTTGAATGCCAACACCATGTAGGGCGGCAACACCACTTCCATTTTCCAGTTGCTTACTTCTTAACAAATTTGGTGCCCAAACAATTGCAACATTTTTTGCTGTCATGCCTGTTTGTTCACCCAGAGCAGCCACTCGAGACAAATGTTTCATCAAGTATTCCAATGTTCTAGTGTATATAATTTCTTAATATTAATAAATAAGAATATAACTGAGTAGGTTATGAGACAAAACTCATGTTCAAATAAATGTTATAAAAAAAAAAAAAAAAAAAAAAAAAATCAATAAATATAAGCTTATATTATATATACACTCTATAATTATTATATATTCTGTATAAGCTAATATATAGAAGAAAAGAAAAAAAATGTCAAACATTTAAACTGTCCAAAATATAAAATATTACTAATATATATACCTAAAATGAGGCGGTGGTAACTTTTGAACTGTTTCTCGCATAAGTTGTAATCTTACATCAGTTGTTTTCTCTGGTACTGATTGTACAGCATTTACAAATGAGTCATAAAGCTGATAAGTGCAAAGTGGATTTGGTAATTCTCTAAAATATAATTTTAACAATGAAGCCACACTATGTATGTCCTGCCTTATTGATTCATCTTCCCACAAAGCAGGCACCTTATCCTCATCAAATGTTGATCTATTACAGAAAAACATTCATAAATAAATAATATATAAACATTTGATTTTTAAATTAGAAATTTAAACAATTATTTTTGTTTTAAAACCATACTTCTTTTCAATGGGATAATGAAGAGGGAGAAAATATTAAAACCTGGTACACAACTTAAATGATCTTAAAAAAATGAAATGTATAAGGAAACATAATACAATTAAAATATTGATATTGCACATATTATATTAAAATCACATGTTTTAATACCTACACCTAACATTTATTTGATTTGAAATATTATAAAGCCATATTTCAAACTAAAAATAATAATAACACTTGCTGTAATTTTTAGATATAATATATAAATATTGTTCAATGACTTTGAATTAAATACAAAGTAGCCATACTCTTAATTATATTAAATACTTAAAAATATCTAAGAATATTACTTAACACCAAAATGTAAGTATGTCATAAATTACTAACCTTAATCTTTGAATATTAGATGTAACTCCAGAAAGCCTGTATATACCATCAACAATTCCAAATTTTTCAATAAATTCAGCACAACTAGTTAACACATCTGGTACTGAAATGAAAGTAAAACATAATATATTACTTATACTTTATTTTGGTATTTTTTTAATATAAATAGGAAAAATTTGTGATCTTAATCTGCATATAAAATTTTAAACAAATAATAAAAATAATTAATTATTAAAATATTATAATAAATAAAAATCTAATCAATCTGACTACCTTTTACTAATTTAATCAAATATAAATAAACTATACAAATGTTTAATACTTATTTATAAATATAAGTATTTAATTATATATAACATTTAAAAAAAGTATACGAACAATCTTTTTTAGAATTTAGAAGATGTTCACCCAAGTCACAACCAAAAACTCTTTCTCTTAGGATTCCAGATTGTTTCAATGTTCTTCGAGTTGGTCTTGATAATATAAAAGATCGAAAAAATGATATTAGTTTGCCATGTTTTCTGAAAATTATTATAAATAAAAAATATTTTATAAATAGATACAATGCTTTCAAAAGAAATAGTTATAAATAATATTGGATAAAAATTAAAATTAAAAATAAGTAATAAACTATAAAAAAAATATATTATGATTTTTAAATGTTTATTATTAATATTAATGATTTCATAGTTTGTTTTATTTTTAGTTTGTATAAAATAAGAAATAATTTTACTAAAATCTTAAATGTTATTATATTATAAATTAATTTTTGATTTTATAACAGTAATTAAGATATCAAAAAAAAATTAATCAATTCTTTTATAAATGCACAATCTACAAATTTAGTTTTGTATAACTAAAAATCTTTCCTAAAAACAGTTATATAAACAAAAAAATTACTTTAAGACTACAAGTTAAAGTTTTTTTTTTTTTTTATTATAATGATTATATTTAAAAATAAACAAACTAATAATTAGACTTTTAAGATATAACAACCAAAAAGTACTGTGAAACAATAATCAATTTTTATTTACATTTTTTGATATTATTATATATAATATAGTTATTTAATATATTTCTCCAAAAAATTCGGAAAATTATTCCTTAATTTTCATAATGATTTTATAAAATTAAACATATTGACTTTAAAAATTGTAATTAATAAATCTATTTATAAAAACCATACATATATAGTTATTTATTATGTATAAAATATATTATACAATAATACCTTAATACAGATTTGGTTGGTTCGGAAACTGGTAACATTTGGGGGTTTATGTAAAGATTTCTTGGAACTTTATCTGTTATAACAGCTACACAGTTAGATGGAAAAAATCCAACTAAAAAGCCATGTTTGCCCCTCCACCAAACACTTTCTTCAGGTGTTGGCATATCAATAACAGATATTATATCTCCAACCTAAGAACATGAAATCATAAACCTTAATATTATTTATAATATAATCATAGACAAATAAAAAACAATTACATCAAATGAAATTTCATCAGAAGCATGTGCAGTGTATTTTCTGATTGAATAAGCTGCAGCTACAGCAGGAGTGTTTATTGCGCAATGATCTCCATCAGCAACTAAAAGATGATGGCCACGGTTATCAAGTTCAAGCCAACTAAGTATAGGTCCACAATTAATTAAACTTCCTGCTGCTATTTCAGATAATCTTTTACAATATTTACTAATCAATTCTTTTACATATTTCTAAAAATTTTAAAATATACAATGATAATGGTTAATCATAAAATTTAAAGTAATTAAGCTTTTTAATATTGTATTACTTACATTAAGATTTTCACAATCACTTGGTATAGGTTGAAGTTCTGGAAGTAAACTGAATTTTCTATCATAAACACATTTATGCAACTGATGATCAAGAGTTCTAGCGTTTTCATAAGAACGTCTTAACACCCAAATAGTATTTTGTGATTCAACTTTAATAGTTAACCAACATTCACTGTCATTATCAATATTTCCAAATTTTTGTTCATCTTCTTCAATTAAATCAAACTAAAATATAGATTTTGTTATTTTAACCTTGTTTATAATTATTTATAAAAATTAAAATAAATAATTTTCTCATAAGTATGTTACATTAAAAGTAATATACATTTAGAAATGTTTAGTTAAAGCAATAAAATAATGGAAATTAAGTAAGATCAAATTTTATTTAAATATTTTAAAATATTACTAACTTTTAAAGGTCCAAGCTCAACATGTTCGTAATGAAAATGGGCACATTCTTCTAACTTTGGAAACCTAGATTTTCCATCATCAATTGATGTTACAGGTAATGTAGCCATTCGCATACTTCCATTGCTAACTATACTGCTACCAGAGGATCTTCCTTCAGAATTCCGACTCAACAGAATATGTTCAGGCATTTTGAGAGATGTCTGAAAATTGACTAATTATTTATGTTTCTGCAAAATTAAATATTAATAATTATCATTCATTTCTAAAAAAAAATTAAAATTTTAAGATTATAATTTCGGTGAAAGTACAATGAAAGATTTTAGAATTAAAATTCAATTAGATTCAAGGAAAATAAAATAAAAGTTGGTAATTATATTTATTTTGAGTACCTAACAATAATTTAGAATTATATAATATTATTTTTATTTAATGTGAAATATAACAAAAAAAAAAATAATTCTGATCGAAGAGCTGTTGATACATATACTATTTTACATTTTACATCCTTATAATGATCTAATTTATGTACTTTTAAGTTATGATTTTACTTAATTGTTAGTAAATATTTTCTTAATAGACCCAAAAATGAAGTTTGTATATTTAAAAAGTAACTAAAAATTTCATAATGGAAAAAAGTAAATTTAATTATTTTAATTAAAATGATTAAAATTTATTAAACTTAGAATGGTTGTTGTTACACCTTTTTCATTATAACACTATTAAAATACTAATAAATTTCATGAGACATAAATACGTAATATTTTATATATATATAACTACATTATGAGATTATTAAAATTAATATTACAATTTATTTAATAAGATCCTTACTTTTGGATAAAAAGAATACTGTAAAGTTCCCATTTAGGTTATTTTTATGGATAAATATTTGAATAATTATAATGATCGATACTGTGTATTTTTACAGAAAATATTCTGTAACCAGGATTTTTCTCTCTCTTTAATGTTAAAATGAACATATCCATTGATTTCCTAAAATAATAAATTGTTGATTTATACATTTTAATACTTAAAATAAAACGATCTTATAATATAATAAAAATGATGAAATCAATACTTGGCGATTTTAATACTTCACAATTTTTTATGTTTATTAAACACAACTTTTTTTTAACTATATTTTATCTGTATGAGTAAACAGGTGAAAAAATATCTTTTTTTTAACTCAAATTATAAAATAGATATTGTCTTTTGTAAGTGTTTGAACAGATATCTTGTACTTTTTTCAGTTAAATTTAAAAATGTTGTTTTTTCAATATTTTAATTATAACTAAAACAATTAATCTGTTAAGTGTAATTCAATCAAATATGTAATTATTTAAAGACATTTTTCTAATTGGCATTTTTTCATACTTAAAGATAATGTATTAAATAATATTTTAATCACATACAGTATTTTTTTTTTTTTTTTATATATTAAACAAACTATACAGATTTGAGACTATATTCAATTATTGTAATTTTTAAGTAAAGTAATGTAAAGTCAACTAGCTTGAGAATGGTTTCAAGCTCCATTATTATTTCTTAGCATCTTCTAGGTCATTGGTTAACTATACACGATTCAAATTTATATTTATTTTATTAACCACTAAAAAAAATTATTGTTAGTTAGTAAGATAAAAGCAAAAAAAAAAAAAAATATATAAATTGTTTGTTGCATACAGGTTATAGGTATAATAAAATATGTTACAATTTATATTGCAATAATTTTAAAGGAGTGAATATAATTTCTATTTTTTTAAATTAATTACTTAATAGTTTATTAATATACAATTGTATAGACTTGGGTACTTAAAACAAACTTTATAACAAAGAATTGTATATTTATTTTTATATACATTTATTTAAAGCAAAGTAATATTATTTGGATATATATGACACAACATAAATAAAAATCAATGAAAAGTTTAAGGTAATAATAAATTGTGTACTTAATACAGTACTATGTGAATTGTATATGTTTGGCTTAAAATATGAAAATTTATATTTAATTACCAATTGATTATTTTTTTTTTTTTTTTATCAGAATAGATAAATTTGCACTAGTTTAGAAAGCAGTTATTTTTTTTATCAAGACTCAAACTGAATTAATATGAAGATACTTCAGAATCTTGTGGTATGATATAATATTCTAATTTAAACTTCAGTTTTTTTTTTTTTTTATTTAAGTAATAAAATAGTACCTACATTTTAACATAAACAATGTTTGTAGATCCAATTGAATAAGAAATCAATTTGAGTATAACATATTATTTTTTTACTAACATACATATTACATAAAATGAATACATTTTATTGAAGAGCACCAATAACTAAAAACGTTTCAGTAAATTTTAATTACTAGCACAGGAAATAAAAAACACATAAAATAAAAATTATAAAAAAAAATTCAAAAATTAAAACCAAACTCAAAAGTTTTTCTGCCCTAATCACTAATCAGATTAGCCACTCTTTAATTCCAAAGATATTCTATAATTTGTACAACGTCTTTGTAAAAACATTTCTTATCGTATGCTAAAATAAAACTTTAATACCTACTAGCTGACCCAACTAATTAACCACCTAATAGATGAATGTATGATACTTTTTAAATAAACTTAATCTATGATTTTAATTAACATAATTAAAAGAATACAAACAAATTATTACGTTCTATAGTTCATTAGGATAATATATACAAAGAAAATTAAGATTCAATAAAATTACAAAAATCAAGTATATCAATGGTGGGTTGGCAAGACATTTACTTTGATGAAGGATATGTATTTTGTTGCGTGGGTTACATTTGGGTTGATACTCCATAGTGAAGCACCTTGTGATATACGACATTTTTCGTTTTCATATCAGGCGCAAGAACAATTAAAACGAATGGTTTGCCGACACGTTAATATATTACGTACAAACGACCATGAGAAAAACATGCATTTTAAAAATTCATATCACAGACACTCAAGGATTGCCTTCTAGATTTGTTAATCGTTATGATAAACACAAGACAAATCGGAAATTGAGTTCGTTTATACACATCAGTTAGGATCATCGGAATCCTCTGAATAAGAACCAACCTTTGAGTATCGTCGGATGAATTACAATGATCATAAAATTTCTTATTTCCAAACGCATTCTATTGCATAGTTTTAGTTCGTTTAGATTTCGAAGCATGATGACTACCGAGCATACCTTTAGTTGAAAATTGTGTAGTGGTAAGTCAGGCACATCTGAGTTAATTTAGTTTAAAATAATGCTTAATTGCATTACGGCTTTGTTGTGAAAAATTAGACGTGGATTGTGGCGGTTTTAATGAAAACCTTCTATCTATTTAACTGTTTTAGTTGTCGCAATTGGAACACGGACTGACTACTGCGGTGATTGTGCGTGTTTTCGGTCGGGCAGATGGAAAATGCAAAGGCCATTCACATGTTGCGACAGCCCGTACCAAATTTATTTTTCCAACAAATGTTACGCGAGATTTCTGTAATGTCCTTAACGACGAGGACGTTTGCATGATTAAAAAAAAATTTTCATATGAAACCAACTCGGATTATTATTGGTCACGATAATATACAACCGTCATTCTCACTTGTTACCTACAGGGAATCTGTCGCTATCCGTCATCGTATTTATTTTCGAAGAATACACGGCGATCCGTTACCTCTTGCTTCTTGCGAATGGGAAAAATAATATTATTTTCATATAATTATTAAATTATTCAAATTATATCTTTCTAGATTAATACTTTATTTTTACGTTAATCTCTTCAATATATTTTGCTAGTCGGGGCGGAGACGAATC
>JASXSY010003218.1:0-21683 GCA_034509805.1 Sipha maydis
TAATCAATGGTTTTTAATTGTCTTAGTGTTACTCAGAAACTGGTTGTACACCGGAAATTCATACTTGTCTATCTACAGATCGTGATTGTTACATACTTGACAATAACGGTTACATAATTGCATCAGAAAATATAATTGAAACTGGCCAATTTTTTGGTAATGTCAAAGGATCAATTATGAATATGCTAGTAGAAGAAAAAATTTACAAAAAAATAATAATATATGATTATCAAGGAGTTTGTTTTAAGCCAGATAAAGAAGATGATGCAAATAGTTCATCATTCTTGTATACTGTAAGTATTTCATACTTATCATTTTTTTCTCCAGTTTTCAATAAAACCATTGAGGAACTTTACTGCCAAAACTATATTCTCCCAATTTTTTTTTAATCATCAGAGCCGTCGTACAGATTGATGGTTATGGGGTGCAATACTCCCATCTACGAATGACTTAATTATACAGTCAGAAATCATCTACAAATAAAATAATATAAGTGTTGTAGAATTTAGTTTTAAAAAGTAATCGGTGTATTTATATATTTATAATCCGACCGCACCCCCAATGTTTGTCTGGCTCATGATTGGGCCTCCGGCAAAAAATTTACTTTGGACCCCTAATCAACAAAATATTGATGTGGGATTCAACAATCACCCACCACAAAAATGTTTTCTCGCTACACTGTATAATATTTCAATACAGTAAAACCTCGTTAAGACGCTCCCGTTTAATACGCCATCCCGCTTAACACGCGGATTTTTCCCGGTCCCAGGTAATTGTACACTTTTAACATTGAAAAAAACACGCTTAATACGCCACCGCATAATACGTAATCCCGCATAATACGCTCTAATTGCTGGCTTCTCAAACCTTTTAAAATAGAAAAAAAAACCGATTAATACAATCGGCGATAAGAATTTCGTTGAAACGTTTATCTATTATCGACCGAGTAATTGATATTTATTATTAACATCTTGATGTGGTTTATACTCTTACTATATTTCGTTAGTACGTAGGTACGTACGTTAGTTATATGATCGGACGTTGAAGTGTACACGTGACATCACACGCAGATTTATAATTTGTATGTTTTGTTTATTGTTATACGTGTGTGGTTTAAAATGACGAGTGCGTCTACGTCATCTAGTAGTGCCGGAGTGAAAAGGAAAGCTTTGTCTATTGACGATAAATTGAGAATTATTAAACTGTATGATGAAAAAATTGGTGTATTCAATAAACAACAAATTGCCGACCAATTAAGATTGCCCTCCTCTTCGTTGCGGACCATATTGAAAAACCGGAAAGAAATTGAAAAAAACGCTTTTTCAGGCATTGAATAAATATAAGAATAATGGATTGAAACAACCAACCATTACCACTTTTTTTAATCCAAGAAAATAATACATAATTATAAAATATGTTCCTAATAATTTTATTGTATGTATATTTGATGTTTTTTTATTATTAATTTTAAATACAACTTATGTTACTGTGTAATACATAACAAGTCACACTATGAACATTTTTCTAATTTATTCTATCTACATATCACATTTAAAACGCTTTTAATAGGCGCGTATCGCCTATAACGCTATAAGAGCGTAATAGGCGGGATATCGCCTATAACGCTATCCCGCATATTGCGCAGTTTTACGATTTCCCCTTCGAGAGCGTCTTAACGAGGTTTTACTGTATTATGGTGCATTTGCACGAACTTAATTTAAATAATTTCAAGTTATTCGTAAAAATGTTTTCATAATTGTACTACTATTAATCAATTCATTTTAGATTTGATACTTAATAGTGGATTGACGAAAATTGCTAAAAATAAATCAGTTTGTAATAGAATGTCTTGTATTTTATCGAATACGAATTACATAAAGACTGTTTTTGTAAAATGAAACCTAATTAACAATAATTGTCAATTAGGTTTAATTTTATTCCTATATATTTTCTATTAAATAATATACCTAAACATTAATACTAATAAAAAAAATACCTAATATGTATATTGTACTTTTTTTTTTTATTATTAGCCTATACATCATGTCAAACAATTAATTGGATGGCTCGTAGGACGATTACTATGGCTGGCAGCTCATTCTAATTTCCAATGGATGGTGTCTCAAGCTCAAGCCATATTTGAAGACAGTAATCATACATATCTTTATTTTTTCAAAAAAAGATTATTTAATAATGAACCACAATAATACAATATTTTTTCAAATATATATTCAGTCCCAGATTACCAAGAAGATGAAGAAAGTAACTACAGTTCTGATACTTCTTCAAATTTGAAATATGAAGGTGAAAAAGCGTTAAAATATGTAATGATTCATCGAACTCGACCGAAGACTTGCGATCGTGTAGTTAATTTGTTTACGCTCACATCAAAAATTCCAGAAAAGGTCGAACGAAAATCGTTTTGTGCGAGGTAATTACATTCATAATCAAAATATAACTTAGCTTGTGTAGTATATACATTATATATTTAACATTTACACAGGCCATATGAACTGCGTAAAATAATGAATACCAATTTAATTTTACTGGTTGTCAATGAATGTAAAGATAAATTGAAAACGAAAACTGTTAAGTTTGATACTGTGCCGCAAGAAGTTCCATATAATGAGTCATTGAGTTGTCATAAAGCAGCTAACAGTTTACCACGATGTAGACCTAAAACTGCTTGCATTAGGACTCATCCAGATGTAAGTGACTATACTTATCGTATAACTTATTTAAAATTCACCAATCGTTGGATTAATTGTATCAGTTTCTATAATAAGTCATAATAATATTATTATGTGCTTGTTCCTACTTACCATTCTTTCATTATTATTCATATTTGTTTTACGATCAACTAGAAAATAATAATTTTACTAATTAAAAATATTTTTTTACTATTTCAATTAATTTTATTAATTCAATTGGTGTTTTCCTGATATTTGTAAACAAGTTTAAATTAGGTATTTTTTTTAAAAATTTAATATAGATAACTTCTACAAAAATAAATAAATACTCTATTTATATAGTTTACTTGTTTTGCATTCATTATACTTTAATGTTGTTATTTTTTTTTTTTTTTATATTGGTATTTGTAAATATTAATTTTTATTAAGTTATTATAACATAACTAAATTAATAAAAAATTATTGATTTTTTTCAGGAACATGAAATTTATGACAAAATGTGTGGAAAGGGTACTACAATTACACCAACGTTGTTGGTTGTTTTTTTTCTACGTTCAATTTTGTATGATTTTTATAATATTATGTTTTAAAATCAAAAATTCAAATCCTCCTGCTCTATGTTTTGATTACTATTTATTGTTCATGAAATTATCTTCTAATTTTAAAATATTATATATTACGGCTATTAAAATTGAATAAACGTTAAAATTTGTAGTTTTTTAAAATTATTCCCAATTGATATTTTAATTACAGTGAAGCGCTTGGAATTTCAATAAATTTGTGTTATTATAAGACTGCAGTGTTGGCCTGACACCTAAAAGCTCCCTTTGTACTTTTTTTTTAAAATAAGGTTAACAACAAATATTGTTTTCCCTATTGGTTGTATCCAGGAACGTTATTTTTATTACTTATTAATATAACAGTGTACATATTTTAGTGTATATAACAATACAATTTGAAATTGAGTTCATACTATACATCAAAGCCTTAAAGAGCTACTAAAAGTCAAACACTATAAGTATAAAAAAAAAGAATACCTAACCGCTTTCATGGGTCAGAGGCCATAATCAGGCCAACACTGTAAAGAAGTGGACATAACAATTATTATCTGTAATTTTATATGTATCAATTTACATACGCAGTGTAACATTATTGTAGTGTTATATTTATACTAGCTAAATTACTCGGTTTCGTGCAGAACAGTCTTAGCCGGGATATAATTTACACTATTTTAAGCCTAGTTTGGTGTAATTGTTAATTATAAAATAAATAAAATGAAATTTCAAATGAATCAGTATGGTAGTTTTGGTTGTACGCTGCATTACACGGTTTTGTATCATAGAACCGTCTTTGTTAATGATTTTTAAAATTCCTTCTAATAACACGTCTAAAGAATTGGAGAGATCACTGTGTCTAATTTATTGTATAGTTCATGTATTTTAGATTCTGAATGGAGTGATAGGATCTATTGGTTTTACAATGATGTGTGTTTTTTTTTATTTTTATTTTTTTATTTTTTTATTTTTGTGTCTGACGACACCTTTTTTGGCAGTAAAAATGCTTTGATTTGTTTATGTAGCAACTTTTCTGAAAGGAAAGTGAATCTAGTTGGTACTTTGGGTGGTCAAAAGTAAAAATTTTCAATATTTTTTAAATGCGACGGGAAAACCCCTAAAAAAATAAGGGAAAAACCAGTTTTCGACAAAATCAAATTTTTTATTTTGCTATAACTCAAAAACTAATCGATGTAAATACTTGAAATTTTCACCAAATGTTTAGATTAGCGTTCTCTATACACCGTTAAATTTTCAAAGTATTTTATTGAGCTATTTATAGACAATTGAAATTTTCAATTTTTTTAATTTTTTTTTTTTTAAATAACGATAAAATATTTTTAGCCGGCCAGAAAATCTTGAAAATTTAATACGAGGTTTCTTATAAGTTGTTCCTTAACTGATAAAAAAAAATCTAAAATCGTAAGTCACAATTTTTTTTTATAAGTGCTCAAAGTTCCAATTTATACGAAATATGTAAAAATTGCGAAAATTTGCAAGATATTTTGTAGATAAAAATTCATAAAATTTTTTCTGTTCATACTTAAAGTTCAAAATTTTAACACTAGGTTATCTATAAGCTACTCTTCAAAAATCTTTAAAAAAAATTCTACCGGACTTAGAGGAAAACATTTTATGACTTTTTGAAATTTAAATATTTACGAAATTGCATAAAATAGCGATTTATTCTCAAACGATTTTTAATATTTGTTATTATTCAAAAAGTATAAGTCGCAGATTTTTTAAATTTCTACCAGCTGTTAAGATTGGTATTTCCTTTATGTCTTATTTTTTTCAAAATATAATATTGATTTTTAAGCCACTTATAGGCATTTAAAATATTCGATTTTTTTACATTTTATTTTTATAATCGACGATAAAAAAAATTTGGCTCCTACAAAATACTTGAAAATTTAATAGAAGATTCCACAGAAGTAGTTCTTAATGTCATTCAAAAATTATTAAAATCCATAGGCACAACTTTTTTTTATAAGTGTTTGAACAGCGAATATTGACATAGAATTACATGTAAAATATAATATAATGTATAATATTCTAGACTGACAAATGATATCGGTTTTTTTAAAATGCTCTAACTCAAAAACCAAAAATCGCAATAACTTGAAATATTCACCAAATCTTTATATTGACGTTCTCTATACATGGTTAAGTTTTCAAAGTATTTTGACATATTTTGACTTATTTATAGACAATTTAAATTTTCGATTTTTCTAAATTTTTCGTTTCAAAATAAAATATACTTATTACAATATTTATAAATAACATTGTATTATATTCTAGTCAAACATGTCATCTCCGTTCAGAATCGTTTTTCGTATGCAATGATACCTATCATTGAATTCAAATTTAACAAATTCATTATAATGACCTATCCTATGAAGAGTCACACTTCACCCCCAAGTGTACAGCAGAGCGAGGCCCATCCGGTTCTTTTTTAATTTGACATTATGTATATTATGATGCCTTGTCCTTCATCTACTTCTTGTAAAATAAGTAGTTTTAAAATAAATGTTTATTTATTAGTTAAGGAAATGGTAAATATGGTGATTAATGGTAATATTCGACAACACAGCTCAACCATTTTAAATAGGGGACTTTTCTAGTCCTAAAGCATTCGTCAAGAGTTTTCAAACGCGTACATAAGAACCACTATTGTATCGCGCGGTCAAAAATCAAATCACACTGTGTCTCTAGAGGTTAGACACCTATTGGTATAATTTGGCTAAAATTCAAGGCGTACAAAACTTATCATGAAAGTTATAAATTTTCAACAAATGGTCAAAATCCTTAACTTTGAACATTTATTTACCACTTTTAACTTAATTCCAGTTCCTCGATCAAAATTGTATACAGTATACCTACACAATTTAGTACCTATCATCATTAATATGAACTTATAATTTATTTTTACTCTCATTCGTTTATTATATTCTAATTATCATCTGATAATGTTCGTCTATCATTATCGTAAATTTAAAATAACAATCATGTTTCTTATAATATTTATATTTGTATAATATTGGTTATATTTTTTTAGATTTACACCACTTCATTATAAACCCTCGACCCACCATTGCACTAGTTATACATTATAAATATAGAAAATTTAGGTGGGTGCAATTTTACAGTTGAACACCCCTTCAAAAAAACCAGGGGGCGCTAGTGTACTAGTTTGTAGGCCTAAGTAGACACCTCAATATAAAAAACTGTCTTATAAATTAATATCTTGTACAGAGCTCAAAAAAGCGGTGCGTGTTGTTTTTATAGAAGATAGTCGCTCTTGAAAATTATTTTCAGTAAAATAGACACGTTCATCACTTTCTAGATGGACACTGTGGTGTGTCAGTGAAGTTTCTTTCCAATTTTTTGGTTGTTATAGCAACAACAAAACGACTGTTTTTAGGCCTCCTCCCCCCCCCCCCCGAAAAATTGAACTGATAACCGAGCGGGATCTGTTTTCACATCACTTCATACCCGCCCTTTATCGTTTATTGAGTAACAAATCAATCATACAATTATAGGTTCTACCATTTAAACGCGCAATTTATAGAAATAATGCTGCGGTGGTGGAGACCCACGATAGCGCTACATTGTTAAAATAATATATATTACAATTTTATGTAATTTTGACTTCTCGGAGCTGTTGTTATCGACAACCGGCTTGGTTTCGTCACGTCCTACCATGGTATTTCTTGGCACGGCTACGCCTGGAGTCACGTACTTGGATCCGGTCACCTGTGTTGGAAGGAAGGCTAACATCTGTGATTAGCTTTCCCTCTGCTTCGCGTGTTCTCTCATCCTGTTATTTGCGGATAAAGATTGAAAAATTATTTAGTAGCCCCGAGTGTCGCAGACTTCATAGCTCGAAACATATTCAGGTCTTGGCCATCGGTTTCAGGCACACACACACAGGAGCCCCTAGGTCTAAGATTTCTTCTTTCCAGGAACCCTTTAATCTTGATCCGATACGTTTCCTAATGGAGGCAATCAAATAGGATGTGGTATGCTGTGTCTTGGGGATATCTCAGTACAAACACCATACATCAGGTGCTCGACCCATATAATGCAGGTAGAGTCTGAGGCTATCATGTTCATGCCCCGTGAGTGTTTGCGTCATATGGAAAGTAAGGTCTTTGACAAGTCTTGTGTTCCATCTCCTAAAATTTAGTAAAATAATTCGAGTCCACGTCGCAATGTTGCCTCTAGTCCACCTAGCCTCCCACACGTTGATTGTTGTAAGTCCTCTCTATTTCACATACAGTTTCAGTTTTTCTTGTCTGGATTTTTCAGACTAGCACTCACCCTGCTCCTTTTAAGGGCCTGTAAGTTCCAAGCGAGGGATGTTTAGGCCTTATCAGGTTAACTGATGCTTCCCTTTTTTTTTTGTAACAAAAGTTAGCCTCTGTCCTTATCGAAGGTCTAATCTATCTTTATATCAAATTTCTTATAGATTGGTTAAATAGTTTAAAAAGGTATAAATTACATATAGACAAACATTAATTTAATATAATTGATAAACACCAAATAATGATTATTTCCATACATTTTAGACTATATTTTAATACAAAAACATGAGGCAAATGTATATTATTGATAGTGTCATTAATTCCTAATGTTAACAAATAATAAATAAGAGTCTGCAATTAAATAACTTATATAATAAATATAAATATGAATAAATACATATTATTTTTTTTAAATAAAAATATATATTACTCAATATCATTATCTAAATATAACCATTTCAATTAATGCAGGTTGATGAATGTTTAACTTTTTTGAGAAATACTTTCAATAAACTCTCTGAAGAGTATTTCATTTGCTCTTATTTGTAATTCATTGATTATCCTATCCAAATAATCTCTGCCTTCTAAAAAACCAATTAAATTGTGAAAATTTTTAGACAAACGATGATCAGTGATACGGTCTTGATTAAAGTTATAAGTTCTAATTTTTTCTGATCTTCCACTAGAACCAACCTAATTAAAAAAAAAAAAATTAAAACAATTTACATTATTATTCAATTTATTACAAATCTAATTAAGTTGAATAATGTACTTGTTGTTTTCTAACAGATCTTGTCAACAACTGTTGTTGGTCAAGTTGTTTTTGATAAATAATTGCTCTTAATTTTTGTAAAGCTATTTTTCTATTTTTTATTTGAGACCTGTCTGTTTGACACTCAACTACAATACCTGTAAATATAATTTTGAAAAACATAACAATTTAATTTAATATTTTTTATAAAACAATTTTGATACTATGTAATTAATTATTTGAACCTGTTGGCTTATGGTGCATTCTTATTGCACTATCAGTTTTATTCACATGTTGACCACCTGCACCACTTGCACGTTTAGTTTCTATAACTAAATCTTTATCATTAATTACGACATCTAACTGAAAATATAATTCTATAATAATAATAGTAGAACAAATAATATATAATTTTTTAAGTTTTATAACCAAAATATATAGTTTTGAATACTAATATATACATGTAATTTTTAATAAAAGCGTTCAAGGTCAAAATATCATAAATTATTTATTATTAATTTATGATGATATGGTGAGTTTATTTATTAATTATATTAATATTAATAAATTTAGAAAAAATATATTTATAAACAACATTTTATACAAATTAATTACTTCGGCAGGCTGAGGTAAAACAGCTACTGTCACTGTACTGGTATGAACTCGTCCAGATTTTTCTGTTTTTGGAACACGTTGAACACGATGCACACCACCTTCATGTTGTAACAAACGGTAACAATCATTACCTGATATCATTATACATGCATGCCGTATACCACCTAACAAATATTAACATCAATAATTAAATTATTAAATATACTAAATGTATAATTTATATTTTCAAAAATATTTAAAGAGTTACCCATATCTGTTGGAGAATAATCAACAACTTCACTTTGCCATCCTCTATAATTTACAAAAGAATTATACATTTCAAAAAGTTCTTGTGTAAATATCATTGCTTCTTGACCTCCAACCCCAGCAGTAATTTCTAACATGATATCTTCACAATCAACATTGATATTGGGTACTAGAGAATTTAAGAGCTAATACATATTTTATGATTAATTAATTTGTGTGTGTATACATATATATATATTTATAACAAAAAGTTATTAGATTGCATACTTCAAGTTCAAGTTTATTCAATTGCTCCTCGAAAGACTCTATCTCTTTTTGCAACTGTGAAATAAATTCCTCATCTTTTTCCTTTTCTTGATAAACAAACATATTACCGTTAAGTTATACATCTTCTATTTAATGTTTAAATATTAGTATAATATATTTATATTTAAAATAATGTTATATTTACCTGTATCAAACTCCTTTAGAGATTGTAAATCAACTTTTTTAGAACGTATAGCAAGTATTAATGCAGATACATTAGGTTTGGACATGATATCTGAATAATCTTTGGATATAAGACTGTCCAAATAGGAGCGAACACCAGAATTACTTAACAATTCACTACAAATTCCATGAGTTGGCACAGAAGAATAATAGCGACTTAATAAGTACTGGTATTTGGAAAACGATGAGTAAAAATATTTGTTTGGCCATAAGGTCTTATTATACATGAGAAGTATATTTTTGCAATTTAAAAATTTCATATTTAATTGTTATACAACAATTATTGATCTACAAACTAGGTATGATTTGTATCAAATTAATGAAAATTCTTATACAACATTGATATTTTGCCTAATTAACTTCCTTTTTCCTAACATTTACATCTAAATTCAACACTAAATCTTGAACGAACAAGTCGAATCAAATGCCTATCAATTTTGAATATAACTATTATGAAAATATTATACAAAATGATAAGCATTGATAACCATCATAATCTGTCTGACATCATTATCACAGATATTTATATCATCCTTTTACATATATTAAAAATTTAATTTTATACACACTAGCAGCTGCTGTACCCCAGTGCCGTAACAAGGATGGTTTTAGTTATTTGCCTGGGGGAGAGCCAATATTTTTTGTTTGGTAAAAATGAATACTATAGTAAAATTATTCAGCAAGTATATAATATAGCAAAAATTGATGTATTAAATGTAGGTATTGAGTTATTATTTAGGTAGTACCGTAGTGTCTATGGTAGTACCTATAAAAATTAACAGTGTATTTATCCATGTATTTTATGTAATACTGTGGTTCTAACATAAGAATACTCTTATGAAAAGTTAAAGTGTCTCACAAAGGAGTATGTTAGGAAAACATTCCTAGTTTGCTGTACGCACTTTAACAGTAGTAGTAACAGTTTTGGTACTCCACGGCAAAAAAAAAGTTCATTGCCCTGTTTGAAATTGCCAAGTACTTATGTTTCCATTTTAAAATGTGGTTAATACATGTTGCGAGATTTAACCTGATGTTCGTGCTTGTAGAGACGTTGCGATACTACAGATACCAGTAAAGTATCGATACTTTTCTTTCGATATAAGTACTATTTGTATCATACCATGGTTTCGATACTTTACTCATATTGATAAAAAAGTACTGGTATCGTATGGATGGTATCGAATCATTTTACCGCCATATCAGTTCAGGCTTGTAAAAAATACTTTTAAATAAATATTTAAATACTAATACTAGTAGGTATTCAAATAAAATAGTATTAAAAATACTATTATAAAAATGTATTTTACGTATATTCACAAAGTATTTGATTACAAGTACAAGTATTTTTTTAGAATTGTATTCTATATAGGTAATTATAAATTCAATCTCATTAATAAAATGATTTTTTAAGCAATTGTATAGCTTTGAAAATAAGGTAAAAATGTATCTTTGTCCTTTGATACTTCATACAATCATCCTAATGAAATTATTTAACACTGCCTAGGAAAAAGTAAGTTGTCCCTAGCGAAAAAATTTAAAATTTTTTATAGACATCATTCATATTTCAAGATCTTGGCTAGAAAAATGTCATGTTCAGGATTTAGAACTCTTTCTTAAATTGAAAAAGAAAGTATAAAGTATAAACAAATTATTTCATTCGAATATTCGATACATAGTCTCATAAAGTCATATCGGTCCTTTTGTTACGATATTTTACCTATATCAATATTTTAGTTTGATTTGATATTTTTTTTCGATACTTACTCATATCGGTCCTTTTGTTTCGATATTTAACTCATATGAGAATTTTCATTCGATTCGATACCAAGTAAAAGTATCGATACTTTTCTTTCGATATCACGTCCCTACGTGCTTGTGATTAAATCTATGGAATTGTTTGTAGTATATCGATAACTGGCAGCAATCAATTGAACGCCATTATGGATTAATCGATATTTTTATCGATGGTTATTAAAGAGAATCACTGGTTAGCCACTGGTGAGAATCACGAGGGTTAGCCCTCGAAGAAAAGGGATTGAGAATTAGTAGAAATAAAACTGAGTATATTGAGTATGATTTTGGACAAAGAGACCAAGAAGTTGAAGGAATGAGGAGACAACTGACAATAGATGGTGATGTGATAGGTGAAGTTGAGAGCTTTAAATATTTAGGATCTTTTGTTCAAAAGGACGGGGGCTTTGACATTGATGTAAAACATAGGATTAAGTGCGGGTGGATGAAATGGAGAGAAGCATCGGGCGTGTTATGCGATAAGAGAATTCCAATTAGGCTGAAAGGTAAATTTTATAAAAGTGTAGTGAGACCAACTATGTTGTATGGTTCAGAGTGTTGGGCGGTTAACAGGAGAATAGAACAAAGTATGAGTGTCGCGGAAATGAGAATGCTTAGATGGTTGAGTGGAGTGACAAGAGAAGATAGAATAAGGAATGAATACGTGAGAGGTAGTGTTGGTGTAGCGCCAATTGCGGACAAGATGAGAGAAAATAGGCTAAGATGGTTTGGGCATGTGATGAGGCGAGAGGAAACGAATGCAGAAAGAGTGGTTATGAAGATGGACATTGAAGAGGAAGACCAAAAAAGAGATGGTTGGAGACTTTGGAGAATGACATGAGGGCTGTCGGTGTGTGCAGAGGAGATGTGATTGACCGAGTAAAGTGGAGGTGTAGGACAAGGGTGGCCGACCACAAATAGTTGCGAGGAAGGCGAAGTAGAAGAAGAAGATTAAAGAGAATCACTCACTGTGCTGGTGTACTACTTATTTTATGGTATCAGAAATACGATAGAGTCGGCGTTCTATATTATCTATTTTCTATGCTCTAATGTTCATGGGTTCTAACCACGTTTAAAGATATACTTATATATCTTATATATCTTTTACTTGTAAATCTTTAATCGTGGTTCTAACTACACTTTCCTCAAGGTTTATAGATAATAGATATAATAAAAGATTCCACAGAAGTAGTTCTTATTGTCATTCAAAAATTATTAAAATCCATAGGCACAATTTTTTTTTATACGCGTTTAAACAGCGAATATTGACATAAAATTACATGTAAAATATAATATAATGTATAATATTCTAGACTGACAAACTATGTCGCTGTATGCAACTGCCAACCCATCCTAATTGAAAAATATATTTATCAACTGTACAGCAGAGCGAGGCCCATCCGGTTCTTTTTTAAATCTAGGGTGGTGCAAGTACACCTCTTTATGGTGCCCATATCATTAAGCAATCGTCCGGCAGTATGTGACACTCACACAGTCATGACTCATGAGTAATTAAAGATAAGAAAAATATTTTGACAATGCTATGATGTATAGTGGTAGGATAAAATTGAGGTCCACGTTAATGTTCTGTATGTTGTGCAAAACTGGTATTTTCTCCTTCATTTATCCTTAATACTTGAGATGACGACTATCAAATAAATTTGTTTCGAGTGCAAGTTTAAAATATGTACACAACTCAAGTATAGTGGTGTAGATAAGGGGGCTAGAAGTTCAAACCCCCTATTGCCAATTCGCAAATCAATAGGTAATAATAAAAATAATTATTACATAAATATAAAAAAACCTCTCCGTAAATTTATTCTCCGTGATTTACCTATGACTGTTTAAGTTTATAAGTATGCTTAAGTATATATATATACAGTGTGATCATGATAAGTGGAAACACTCAATAACTATGTGGAGGCTTCATATATTTCAATTATGATTTTTTGGCTAACTAATAAACATTATTATAGACATTTTTTCATTTTTTAATAATATACTATGTTTGTGACACTTAATTTTGCACATGCGCAAAACAACTATTTTTTATTAAATAGCATGACTTATTTTTGACCACAAATTATTTATTAATTTTTATATTTTTTAATGAATTTTAGTGGTTGAATTACTTTTCTAAGGTCAAAAATGGCAGAGTTATAGCAATTTGATTTTATGTCATTTGCATGGGTATAACAGATACAAAATACTATACTCTTATAAATTCTTTTTTAACTTTTATGAATAAAAAGAAATCAATGTTTGTATTCTTATTTTTATTATTAACTACGTATTTTGTATCTGTCCTTGTACTCATGGTATATTATATTTATTTATTATATTATTTTAGAAGAGTGGGCAACCCTAAATAGTTTAGAGAAAGGCAAAAAATAAGAAGAATTCTATTATTTTAGATAAAATATATAAATATATAATATTTTGGTTATTAATGATTTAAGTTTATTCAATACAATTTCTAAATGTATGATTTCATATAGTGAAACCGTTAGTTTCTAACCATCCAGTATTCACTATGGGAAAAAGATAAACAATTACTCTTTTGATTTTTTTATAATAACTATCTCAATTATTCACCTTATTGACTTCATCGTCATTTTTGATAAATATAAAATTATAATTTTGGGAAAATAAATAATTTTTTAATTTAGATATAATGTTTTATTTAAGAATACAATAGTTACAACTAATAGTAATCAAAATATGAACAGTATCCATCATTAACATTATACTATTTAAAAAAATTTATAAATATTTATAATATTAAAACTAATGCTAATCAATACTTATTATTATTTCATCAAATTTGATCAACATTATACCAAATCAATATTTATTAATTTAAGTAAAATAACATTAATTTTTTATTTTTTTATTTTTTAATTGATTTGAGAATTAAAATTATTAGATTTTTGATAGACTTAATTATTTTTTTTTTTTTTAAAAAAAAAAAAAGAGAATGGTAAATTATTTTAAAAATTTTGTTAAAGATGGAAAAGTTGAAGTATATTTAATGAAATATATAATATATATTTAAAGTTTCAGATCTTATTAATAAACATCAATACATATAATTAATGACTAATAATTTTGGTTACTTCTTTGTTGGCTGTAATAGGTTTGTCCATTATGACCTCTACCTCTTTTTGAGTATCCGCGGTTACTCGTTTCTGAAGAATTGTCACGACTATAATCTCTATTACCACCATAATATTGGTCTTGGTTATTTCTATTAAAATGTTGAGTATTTTGATTCCATTGTCTGTCATTTGATGTATTCTGGAATCTATTATTATCATATCCTAAATTTTGATAAGTTCCTTGATTATAACTGTTGCTACTACCTCGCCCTTGATAATTTCCAGCTTGGTATTCTTGTGATTGATTATTGTTCCAGCTTCCTTGTACACGTCCTCGTCTATTATTTTGATATGAATTTCTATTATCATTGTCAACACTGATTGACTGAAATCCATCAGTCATTTGGTAAACATTAGATCCACCTTGATTACCACCAGCATATAAGTTTCTACAAGATTGATTGTCTCCACTTTGTACACTTCTATTAAACTGTCCATTACCTGGACTATTAAACTGTCTTGCACCACGACTATTAATCTGTCCTCTATTTGATTGACCACCTCTATTGCCTTGTGATTGTGACCTTTGCTGCCAACTTGGCATTTCTGGAGGAGGTGCTTGTTGCTCATTAGGTCTTCCACCTCTATCAGGTACTTGACCAATCATTACTTTGTTTATAGATGAGTTTGTGTTTTGAATAGCTAATTTACTAGAAGTTTTTTCAACAATTGCCAAATCTTCTCTTGCACACAAGAAATCAGAGGTAGAAAAACTGGGTAGTTTGTTTATTAAATTTAATTTGGTTTGGTAAATTTCTTCTAATTCATGGTTTTTATTTTTCATCCTATCAGGCCATTTAAATGACTGAACTGTTACATCAAGTCTTGTAAGCAACATTGTACGCCGTATGTTATATTCTTCATTAAGAAGTTCTATTATATTATTAATGTATTTCCATTGTTCGCTAGAATATGAATTACAAACTAATGACTTTCCAATTAATGCAGATGGAATAGTTTTTAAATGATCTTGTAATTTTATAAATATTTTATTAAATAGAGAAGAAGTATCGATATTTAAAGGAGGTTTAGGACATTTTAAAGTTATTAAGATGTCTTTAAGACTCTTAGATGCACTGCTTTCAATTAATATTACTTGCATATTAGACTTTTTGTTAGTTTTGTTAGCATTTAATATTCGAGATGCTCTTAATTCACCAATCAAGTAGTCTAATAATAATAACTTATTTTCCTTAGAATTTAAACGATCTTCAAAATGACCTGTAGTAAGAGCATTATAAGAACAGCCACACTCTTTTAAGAAGCTACTAACCTCCAACAAAAAAGAACTATAATCTGCTTCTGAAATGATAGAATTTACATATTCTTCTTGTCCTGATAGAATTTGAATTTCTTTGGTTATCCATTCAACTAGTTGAGTATATTTAATTGATTTTGCTCCACCATCAATGGACTTTTTAAATTCTTTTGTAGAAATAGTTGTTCCTAAATTTCTTAAATCTTCTAAAATCAATGCTTCCATAATAGTTCACCTACAACAATTTTTTTGTTAATTTTTGATTATGATGCGTACAATAAATATCAAAGCTATAATACTATTTACTATACAATATGCAATTAAAATGTAAGTTTGTAGTTTGATGTATCTAGTACATAATAGTACCCATATACCATAGGCACCACCACTATACGAATAAAAAAAGAGTTGGCAATATGATGTAAAATACAATTTTAATGAATTTTAATTTAATATTAATTTTCAATATTTTAGAATCATATTGAATTAAAAAAGGGGTGAAACTCATATTTTGAGTATGATACAGGGATGAACAAATAAATCAACGTACCTTCACTTTCGAAAAAATGATTCAGAGTGAAAGAGGTTAAGTTGTTATTATGTTTTTATATCTAAGGATAGTTGACATAATATATGAACCAAATGTCTTAATAAAATATGTTAAACTTTTGATGTTTTCATTTTCATAAAAAAAAAGATATCTAAAATTTGGGAAAATTAAAAATGTCTAGTGCCTATTATTAGTAATGCCTAACAAAACAAATTTTATTAAAATATTTCAAACTATAAAATCTATAGAATTGTCTTTTTTATAATACTAATCAAACAATATTGACAATCAGAAATCTGTTCTTATCAAAATCTTATATACAGACTGAAAAATAGTGTACTATAAAATAGTGATTGTAGGTTCTAGTTTTTTTTTTTTTTGCAATATTTTCTGTTTATCTTAATTATTTGGAAAAACTGTTAAGATATTTGAAAAATTAACCTTCCTAAGTAACAAATAAAACACTTAAACTATTTACTTGGCAATAATTGAAATAATTATTTTGGTAAAATTGTACACAGGCACGAAAAAAACCACATTCAAGCTGGTTAAACACTTCTCATTTTACACACAATCTAAAAAAGTATGAATTTATTTTTATTTAATGTTTCGAAACGAGAAATGCAATTTTTTCTACTTATCAAGGTTTTTAGCTTGCTAAGTTTTTAAAACTTATTATATAGTATATACATATAATTACAGTGTATAATGTTATTATTTTAAGATAACTAAAAAAATATAATAACAAATGTGTACAGTGTTGCAATATAACAATAGATATTTGTTATCTTACTTAGAATTTGAGAACAGAATATAAACACAGAATGTTATCTATAGTTTTTATTTTGATTAATCGAGGTTTTTACAAGGAAACAGCATTTATTTCAACTTAGCAAAGTTTTCAACAAAACGAGGTTCCATTGTATTAATAGAAAAATACTTCAACGGAATAATAAAGAATATTTTTAATAACTAGAATTATTGAACAAATTACATATTGAACTTAATATTTACTTTGATCGCTAATTCAGCGGATATTGTATTATTGTTGTTGATTTACTTTCTTTAAAATATGTACTGTAAAATATTAAATATAGCAAATCACGATTATGAATAAAGTTTGATCCAAAGAAGAGATTGATCTATACCTGTAATCGTTGTCTTAACACTTAACAACTATAGATTATAGATTTTAATGATATCATTGAAAAAGATAAGAAATATGTATTCTTCATAGACCTTTTACTAGTATAATACCTTTTCTATGGTATAAGGTCTATGGTATTCTATGATATTCTATTATCAGGTCTATGATGGTATTCTTTAAACCTAATCTTTTTTTATATCCTCCATGATCAGTTCATATTCTCCATGAAATTCTTGTGTTTTGTTTATTCGTGGGTGTAGCTATAACTGCAGTAGTGACAGCGGTAGCCAAGTGGTGAGCATTGTATTATCGGTTTTTTCCTTATATTGAATTGTTAAATTCGTATTAAATGCAATTTAAGTTAATATTATTTTCTAAACTTATTTAATATCTAACTTAATAATGTTTAAATCAGCAACTAGAATCATTAATAGAATAGCAATTTAGGTAAGTAATTACAATATTTTATCAAACTCATAAAAATAGGTAAACATTTAAAAAAATTTACCTAGGTAGGCGTAAACGCAGTAAATTATAAAAATCGATTTTTTTGTGTATGCATATTAACCGTATAAATCACATGCAACTAAAGCGTAATGGTTAAAAATATGTGGGTGAATCGTCTCGAATGAGTCTTAACGGTTTTTATTTTTTTTCTATGAATTGTTTTTCATCTTATACATATCTATGGTTAAATTGGTTTAAAATGTCATAGGGGTAGAGGTCATTCATTCATGATATTTATGAGATACTAACTATAGATTACGAAGTATGTATCCTTCAACTGTAATTGACTGATAAATTGAACTCTAAGTCACTAAAGCCATAAACTTATAACTGAGGTCCTATTGACCTACTAGGATAATGATGTTTGTAATTTTGTTTAATGTTCATTCCAGCCTTAGTTGTTTGATGACATTCAATTCATTATTTATTTTTTACAGTTGCTATTATCATTTTAAAATGTTTTGTGGTTTAAATATATATATATCAAACAGAAATTCTTTTTAATTTTTATAAATTAAATAAGTACTTAATTATATTAAAAAAGTTTAAACATTTTAAATTTTGGTCTAATAAAACAGTGATATAGATGTATTTTTCTTCAATGGAAGTTCCCTCTAAGAATTTATTGATGCATGATATATACTCTTATTAACAATACAGCTCCTTTTTCTATATATTGTTGATATTTATACTCCATTAATTGAGTTAATAGTACACTAAATCTAATATTTGTTAAAATGTATCTGCTTTGAAAGAATCTAATATTATTATGATAATGTAACAACAATCAAACTAGATTTGAAATATTGTTAGTCAATTTATGTTATAAATCAGTGGGGAGCAACCTTTTGGAATCCTTAAACTATTAGTCTTAGCATTCATAAACTAAAAAAACGTTTCATGGGCCAGAAAATTCAAAAAAATTGAAATTATATTCATTTAAATATCACAGTTAAGGAATTTAATTTGGGCTGTATAAAAGAAACATGATGGCTGGATGAAGCCTGCGAGCTGCAGGTTACCAACCATTATTCTAAATAATATTTTTAATTGTTAGTCTCTTCTTATATACATCTATAGCATTGTGAAAATTGGAATTATTTATTTTTTAATTAAATTAATGTTTTCAATGTTAGTCAATATAATTTTTGTTTAATTTATAATCATAATAAAAATAAAAAATACAAACATTTTTATTTTTATTTATTTTATGCTTATTGTTTAATTAATATTTTTATTCTGAATTCAGCTATTTTCAATTAAATTTAATAATTAGTAGACAATACTTAAATAATTTGATAAATAGAAATTATACAATATAAGTGCATTTCAAATACTAATGTTCCAAAAAATACACACAAATTAAAAATAATCATAATATTCAATGGTTTAAAGTGCTTGAAATTTGTATGCTATATATTTAATTATATTTATATTTAATACTATTAACTTACAAAATGGATTTCTACATGTTTCTTCTTGGTATACATATTCAATTTGTTATGAATTCTTATAGCATTGCCCATATTGAATTATCTTTCATATACTCGTACTCTTAATGAGTCATACTTTATTTTTATCTCAGAAATACTTCTGACTCAGTAAAGTGTCTTAGAATGATTTATTTTTATTATCCAAGTACAAAGTAAAATAAATTATGACTTGTTTATACATAATAATGTAGCATTTTTACTGTAATATTTTAATCTATGTTAAAAAACACAAATTAATTCTGACATTGATAACCTTTTTTATTGGTATATAAATAATTGTTACATATGTTATATCAATAATTGATTTTTTTAATTATTTATAAGAATTTGTTTAATTTTAAAATGTTATATAAATTATCTATGTTCAAATAATTACTTTTAAACAATTAATATATCTTTTCTATGATTTGAATATATATTATTATTTATTAATAAGAATCTGTCTTATTTTTCAGTTTTTAATCAATATATTTGAATTAAAATATCTAAAAATGTATGGAACTTCCAGTCATTTGGTATACTCATCAATATTACTATTCTTTTTTCTTGTATCAGCTACATCTTTAAGTAAGTATATTAATTTTTGTATTATTAATATAACCATCACATTATAATATCTTAATTAAAAAAAAACTGTTTCGGTTAATTTTTTCAATTATAAGATACTACTGAATATAAAACTGAATATTTTTTAATTTATTTTTATGAGCTTAAATATTATATAGATAATATAGCTATTTATTTAGAACTTGTTCTCTTAAAAAAATAACTTGTAGAATATATAAATGTAAAATGTATAATACTAAAAATTTAATGAATATTGTTAATTTATTTTAAAATGTTAATTGAAATTAAATTTGGGTATAATCGATGACCATAATTTTCATTGTTTTTCATAGTATATAGAAAAATGAATTTAAATATTTTTTCTAGAAAATTTTAAAAAAAAATGGTTTGACTCATAATTTAATGATTACATAATGTAACTTGTCCTTTGTGTGTCACCATTTGTGCATTCAACAATTTTATTTAATATTAGGTTTTTATAAATTCATTAAGTATTTGACAAATAATACTAACAAAAAGGCTAAAATATCTCCTCAGTCTTAGTGTTTTGGCAACTTTTTATAACTGTTGTTATATTATTTGTGTTATAGGTTATTGTCTAATTATATAGAATCTATATTATATAATATATAAAATATATTTATATTATATAATATAATATAATATAATATAATATAATATAATATTTTATATTATATAAAATATCTCCTCAGTCTTAGTGTTTTGGCAACTTTTTATAACTGTTGTTATATTATTTGTGTTATAGGTTATTGTCTAATTATATAGAATCTTAATGACAAAATCACATCATATTTGTGTCATATTTCATTAAAAAACTACAATTATTTAAATTATAATTGAATCGTGTATTTCAAAAACAACATAAGTTACTGTTCTTTACAAAACAAAGTCAAATAAGTCTTATATTATTTTAATGAAGTATAATCAAAGATAGACAATTTTCAACCATGACAATTCTGAATATCACTGATTCTGAAAATAATTTATAGATTAGTGAAAGCATAAAAAAAAAAAAAAAACGTTCTTGGTTTATTCTATATTTGTTCTGATTTATGCAGAATCAAAATCTAACCTATTTTTTTGAGTTTCACTTTTTACATCCAACTCCTGTGTGTAGATGGTTTAGAGTCCTCCAAACCATTAATTTGTTGTTATGTTCCAAGGATAATTTCTTCTCGACTTTCAGTTTATTTTCTTCCTCCCAAATAGTAACCTTACTGTCTATGTCTTCCAGTTTTTTTTTTTTTGTACATTTTAGGAAATTTTTTTTGCTTTTAGTTATAAGTTTCATTATAATACAAATTTGTATGCATTGAAGGCCTTTCATCGAGTATCTGTTTCGTATGTTCAACTTAATTTGGGGTTTGTCTATGTATATGTGGTATTACTATTATTCTTACTAGAGAGTACAGTTTCTCCTCCGGTATTATTTTTAAACTGTTTATGTGCTCTACATATTCTACCATTGAGAAGCCTAAAATTTGTGCTGAGGTTCTAACTGATTCTAGTTAAGCTGTCTGTTTTGAGGTAACTTATAGT
>JASXSY010003219.1:0-13542 GCA_034509805.1 Sipha maydis
TAAAAATTTTATTGCTGCATGAATCCTAAACCTTATAAAATTATTTAATAAATAGTCTTTGTTATATAGTGGACGTGGTGGGTGGTTAAATATAATATAAGTCATACTTAATTTTAACTTAATACCTACTTCTTTTTCTATGGACAGTTGAGGAAACCTATTTATAAATATGTTTTCTAATTCATTTATATATTCATAAAATGTGTGTTGTGGCATCATTAAATTTCCATATGTTGATTTTTCTGCATTTTCATATGCTTTAAAGTAACAAAGAAAAAATGATTCTTCTAATTGTTTTTGACTTTTGGCATAATTAACACAAACATCGCAAGCATGTTTTTCAATGCATTTTTTCATTAGAAATCCACAGACATAAGTAAATGCATTTTTTCTGGTATTGATAAATTTCTATAATCTGGTGCATAAATTGAAATTAATTTTTTTTTAAATGTAAATGGATTTTTTTTCAGGAAATAATATTTTTATATTTTATTCATTAATAGGATCTATATTCATTTTAGTTAAAATTTCATCTAAATCTGCTATACAGTTTGCATTATTTGAGTGACTAAAATAACTTGAACAAAAATTTTGTTTAAATGACCAAATAAATTTATGGGGGTTGGATTAATATTATTACCACAGTACTCCCTCGTTATCACGAACACGACGGGACCACAAAATAACCTGTTCGTGTTAAAAGAATTTGTGTAAATCGATAGGTTTAACACAAATTTGTTCGTGTTATCAGAGAAGATTAAATCGTATACGTTATTTTACACTCAAATACATTTTTTTTATTAAGTAATCTTCAAAATATAAATTTACATTACTTTGGTACATACATACTACATATAAATCAATATTTGTGTTAACCGAGTTCGTGTTAACGAGGGAGTACTGCATTATGTTGGTTTCGAAATGTACAAAATAAATTTTCCAAACAATCCTGGTTGATTCGATTTGTGTACAGAACATAATTTTCATCGGTATTATTAAGTTTTAGTGACTCCCACAATTGAAACAAACCAGAAATTGAAATAAACCAACCTCTATTAATTTCATTAAGTAGGTTTGTCACTTCAACATCTGTTTTTTTGTCAAATACTTTTAATTTTCTAAAAAAGTTTTCAATGAATTTTAGATGTGTTATTTGTGCATTAGTATTTTTGAAAGTTCTATTGAAATATTTTAAACTGGTCTTTTAGATGAATTAAATATGTCAAAAAGTTTATCCATATTTTGAATAAAGTTAATTATAGGTAATTATGTATCCCGCAAAAGGTTTGACTGTAAGAAAATTAACATTGCAGATGCAACACTTGCACTGAATACTTGAGCTGCCAAATAAACCTTCATTATCTCAAAAGGCCAAGGAAATATATGAGAATATGTTATTTTGGCAACACTACAGAGATTATTTTTGCTATCTTCATTGAAAAAGGTAATCAAATTTTTTTTTTTACGATTATTTCATTATTAAACTTAAAATTGTGTTTATAAAACATACTTCTCGTGACTTTTAAAAGATGTGGTGGATCAAATATATATACTATTTTATTATTATTTACCTCAAAAAATGGCCGCTCAGGTTTTACTTGTAGTGTATTTGATAATCCTATGAAATTGGATCCCATATCACTAATAAATTCTATTACCTTAATTTTAATATTATTTAACTTTAAAATACTGGTTAAAATTATGTCCTGCAAATCAAAACCATTGCAACTATTTGATATAAAGAAATAAGCAATCGGTTGCTTCCAATTAAAATTAATACCTCGAATCATCAAGACAAGTACAAATTCAGCAGGATCATATGTCTTGCGATGGTTGGTTTCATTAAAACCTATTATTTTGTTCTTACTTATGTTACGTGCCACCGGCTAGATTTCAACTTGTGCAGTCGATGATGTGTTTAATTTAATAAAATGCGAGACTTTAATTTTTACAATACGTTTATTTAAATAATTCAAAGTGTTAAAACAATTCATAAAACAGAGTGACGTGAAGTTGCTTGTAGTTCCGTGACTAGAACTCATCTGATTAGTGGTTGATTCGAACCCTCTTTGATATGGCTCGATTGATGTCATATAGAATCTGCACCAGGTTGTTTGGTGATTTCCAGGAATAGGCTACCTAATGACTTCTTATGGCTCTTTGGACTATTGCCCTCGCTGACTAAGTGCTCTAAATGCTGAATCTCCTTTATCAACGCTTTTAGTACTTATTTTTAGTTAATACAGACATTAGTTAATACACATGTTTTTAAAATTTAATATAAAGATTATAATTTAATCGTTATTCATGTTCTAATTATACCTGTAGGCATAACATATTATATAATGTACATGGAAGCACAGCTTGCGTTTTATTATTTTAATAATCATTACCCCGTATTTTAAATATATATCGTAGTTAATTAGTACATAATATATTGTAAAATGTATGGAGGCCTATAATACCTCCCCATTAAAAAAAAGGTTTCGGTCTGCAAGACAGAAATCTTTTACAAAATATTCTTTAGATAAAGTTTTTCGTACATTTTTTTTTTTTTTTTTTACAATATCTATATGTTTACATTAATACATATTACATTAACAATTTTTAAAAAAAAAATTAAAAAATTTTAAGGTTTTTAAAGGAAATTTTAAGGTTTCAGAACGACTCGCAGATTCGTTTTTTGGTCATAACTCCGTCATTTTGCAAGATATATCTCTATAACTAATACCAAAGCAACCTGTCAGTATCTGTGGGCGTGTTTTTACGAGCTCCCGCGAGATCGTCGTTTTCGTCGGGAAAAAGTGAACCGTTAATTACGCTGAAGACATCGGTGGATTCGTCTTGGGAAGCTCCGTGCACCTATACCGATTTCGTCGAAGTCAGACCAAGAGGTGAGAACTTACAGCGGATACAAGGGATAAAACAGGTCAGAAGTATAATTTACCTTAACGACAGAACGGGTGGGGCTATCAATCTTACCTGGACGGTCATATACCCTCGAAACTTACAGGGAGCATACCCACGGTTGCTCCCTTTCTTTTGATACCGAAATCAACTCTCTAGACAGAAACGCGCTCCCCCGGGGGCGGTTTTAACATCAAGAAAATAAAATTTTTAACAAAAAAATCCATTTATAAACGATAATCAACAACTCGTTAGCAACCCGCTAGCAGTTTGATACTTTCGATTTTTTTTTTTTTTTTTTTTTTCTAAGTTCGTATTTTAACATTTCCGGTGTTTTACGACGTTACCCACCGGAAATCAACAAGTGATAATTATTTTCTAAAATTTTTTTTCTAAGACCAAAAATAAACAAATACGATTTTAATCAGCGTTTTTAACAGACATTCAACAGGTTTTCATTTATTATCGAAAAACTTTTTATAATCCCCTGTGGAAAGGGGTGTTAGAATATTTCCACGGTTTCCACAGCCAGACGTAAGAGGCGACTAATGTGGTTTCGTCAGTTCGACAGCCGGTGTAAAATTATGTCAAATAGAATGAGGGGTCCTTATCGATACTTAGGCGGTTTGTCCCATCTCGGATGTGCGCGGGGACAACAAGTGAGAGGAAATATTATATCTAGAGGAGGAGGAGACCTGGATGTTGAAATGTGTGATACCACCCGGACAGCCAGTGTGGTAGCTGTTCCACCAGTTATGTGTGCAGGTCTACTAAACACGGGTATGTCAACGGTGTTGGGACATCACCATTGCGCCTCGGGTTAAATCTGAGTCTAGGTATGAAGAATAGATTTAAAGTGAGAATAGGCACGTGCAATGTTGGAACGTAGACAGGCAGAAGTAGAGAATTAGCAGAAGTATTGAAGAGTAAAGGAAAGTTTTAAGGAAAGTTAATATTTGTTGTATTAAAGTAAGTAAGTAAAAGTATTAAACGTAGTAAGTGCGTATGCAGGATGTGAAGAAAGTGAAAAGGAAGAGTTTTGGCGAGAGATGGATGAGGTGATGCAAGGAATACCAGGAAATTAGGACGCTGTGATTGGTGGTGATATGAATGTTCACATAGGGAGTGAGATGGTAGGGTATGAAAGAGTGTGTTACGGCTACATTATGCAAGCCTAACACTCCTCAGTTTTTTAGCCAAATAGGCATACATATAATTCAAATAATTGTACGACAGGGGGAGACAGCTCACGACGTCAACGGTAAATATTAATGCGTATAACTGCAGTTGACATATAACCATCTTAACGCGAGTAACTTAAAATCTTATCAATACTAAATACGTCGTGTGTGTCATCTCCGCCTGTCATTCGGACCATCATTGTTCAACGCTGTGGTCCAATAATCAGGTGTATATATTTTATTTACTATATTTATATTTAAGATAATAAACATCATTGTGTTGCTCATATGGTAATTATATATTTTACGAGATTGACGAGCCCTTGGAGTCCCGCAACAGGGCTTTAAATATTAATCAGGGAACTTTAGAGTATCTAATGCAGAGATAGTCTAGCCAGCTATATCGTAAAGATTCCACTAGATAACTCTATCGGCGGACATTCGTATTCGCTAACGAATACCGAATAGTTCCGTTACATTTGGTGGAGGCGCCGGTTCCGTTACATTTTTTACTCTTCCCCATGTAGTGGAACTGATCCCCTAAAAGTCGAAAATCTCTGAAATATATGATTGCGTGTGATTGTCAACGCGGTGACTCGTTAAATAAATAAACATTTATGACGCTTTATAACTATTATTTAAAACGACCTAATAATAATCAAACCATACGAATAAATCAACTCACTTGGAATAGGTTAGGCCTAAATCATGATTTAGTGGTTGATAATTTAACTAAAGAAATAGTAATAGAAAATAGTAATAGAAATATTAACATCTAATTATTCCGACTCTGAGTCAGATTCAGATGAAATTGATTTATCACACTCAGATCTACACCCAAATAATCCATTAATAATCGATAATAATTTAAACTCAGACGAAGAGCTTCATAAGAAAAATAAAAATAAAAATATAATTGATATGACTACTCCAATAGTTATGAATTTTCCAAAATTGGTGCCTGATACACTTCACGGTACTACCGGGGAATGTGTAAATAATTTTTTGTCAAAATTTAACAGGATTAGAATTGCTAGTAATTGGACAGAAGAACAAGTTAATTCATTCTTCCCATTTTATTTAAAAGGCCCAGGGGAATCTTTTTATGTAACTCTCGAAAAAAGAAACATTAATATTAGTTGGGAAAAAATTCAAGAGGAATTTAAAAATGCATTTAATTCTATCGCACGTATAAATATGCTTAAGACACAGCTTTCTCAAAGAAAAATATTACTTACTGAGTCCGTTAACGAATTTCTTTCCGATATTAATAGAATAACTAACGAAATTAACCCTGAAATGTCCGAGGAATCAAAAATTACTAAAATAATGCGTAACTTACCTCCCGAATATTTCAATATGATTTGCATGCAGGATAATAGTTCTATGGAGAAAGTAGAGTTAAATTTAAGAAAAGCTGAAAAAGCACGCAATGTTTTTAAAAATTCTTCAAATCCGGAAATAGAGGCATTAACTTTGAAAGTCGAGGCTTTGACTAAACAAATTGCAGATTCTTCAATAAATCAAACTTCTACTCCCGAGTCCAACATAAATAATTCACAAGTTAATCACTTACAATTCAAACCAAAATATGATATAAATAATCGTAAACAGAGATCTTATAATTATAACAATGATAATAAAAATAATAATTATAGAAATAATCGAAATTATATTTCCAATAGTTATAAAAAAAATGAAAAGTATAATAATATAAGAAATAATAAATACGATAATTATAATAATAATAATAATTTTAAAAGAAATAATAAGTTTAATTATAATAATTATCAAAATTATTACAACCCGAATACTAATAACAATGGTCCGCCTAGGTTTAGAAATAATAATAATAATAATAATAATATTGGACCTAGGTACCAAAGCAATCAGAATTATCAGCCAAGACAAAATTTTAATAACGACTATAATAAGCCACCTTATGTCCAATACCCAACAGTCCCACAGCATAATACGGAAACTGGATATTCAATACGACAACCCAATCGTACGAAGAAGTGCCTTTTTATCATTACAGTCAATTTCTAGGTCAAGTACCACCTATGTTAGCATACCCAAATATACCACCAGAAAACCAAAAAAACTAATGAGTCAAAGTTTGAAGGTTAGGTCAAACTGTGACAGTCAATCCACGCCTAACCAAATAATTAATAATAATATCATAGACTTTGTAAATGCTAAACATCATAAAATAACTAGTTGTATAGTTAATAATATTAAACCAAAACTCACTGATAAAATTAATACGAATCCAATAATATTAGGTATATTTAACAAAAAACCATTAAAATTTATAGTAGATTCTGGGGCAACGACTTCGATAATAAATAGGAATTCAATACTAAAAGGTCAATTAATTGAACCATTCGAGAATGTTATGCTTACAACAGCAAATGGGACAGAGTTAGAATTAGTAGGTAAAATAAAATTACAGATACTATTAAACAATGAACCATTCTTAATACAATTTGTAGTTGTAAAAAATCTACAAGTAGACAGTCTACCTGGAATGGACTTTTTAGCTCAGTATGAGGCAACTATAATATTAAGAAATCTCTGTTGAAATTACATAATAAAGACAAAGTGATAAAAATTAAATTTTATAATAACCATAAAGACCATAATAATCAGACACATATTTGTAAGATAAATAAAACACAAATTTCAAATGAAAATCGATTAATTAAGAATATTGCATTAAAGAGTAGCATTTTAAATAATGTTCAAGCAGATGGGGATTGTGGTATACACACACTAGTAGCACTTATAAATGATAAGCAAATAAAAGTAAATTTGGATGACATTAAAAAATTATTAGTTACACATTTAGCATCACAACCTGTGTGGCTAGATGGAGAGGACCTTGCTGTTGTAGCAAATTTTTATAACTTTAATTTAATTATTTTATTCGAGACAAATAATGACAACATAAACAATACATCAATTATAGCGTATTCAAAGCCACGGCGTGAATATTTAATCGCACGATTCTCACGGAGTCATTGGACACTTCTAAAATATAACTCAAATAGCATAGGCAAACATTTTAAAATCCAAAACATAGTCAAAATTACGAACTACGATAATCTAGACACAAGAAAAGAAATAATTAAAAACCGTATAAAAAATACTGATTTTACATCAAGTAGAATCACAAAAAATATAAATACAAGCATTTTAGACATAACAAAAAATAAAATTAACAACGTAAAAAAAATTGTTAGCAAAATTTCTCACGAGAATAAAGCATTAAAAGAACATGATGAGACACTAAAGTCTTCGTCACAGCAAGTGTCGGCAGACACGTCATCTAAAATAAAATATGATATAAATCCTAAATTATCCCACGATCAACAAACGAAAATTAAAACACTATTACATAAATATAACGTAGTATTTTCCAAATCAAAATACGACTTAGGTCTTGCTCGATTACCACCAATCGAACTTAAATTAATAAATGATACAATTATAAATTTACCCAATTTTAAACTAAGCCGCTTTGAAAGAAATGAAATTGAAAAACGAACTCAAGAATTATTAAAATCTGGTATTATCGAAATATCAAAAGTGCCTATAGTAATCCAATATTTTTAGTAGGTAAAAATTTACCTCAGGGAGATAAAAAAAGTTCTAAACCAGAGGAATGTCGCATGGTTTTAGACTATCGTAAATTAAACGCTATTCTTTGTAAAGAAACATTCCCAATGCCACTTATTCAAAATATTTATGATACTTTAGCAGGAAATAAGTTTTATTCAGTTTTAGACGTTTCCTCAGCTTTTTACCAACTTAATCTCGCTGAAAATTCTAGACCACTTACAGCATTTTCAACACAAACTGGACATTATCAGTTTTCTAGACTTCCTATGGGATTGAATAATGCGCCAGCATTATATCAAGCTGCAGCATGTAAAATTATGGCAGACTTAAACTATCGAAATAATGTTTGTTATTTAGACGATTGTGTAACTTTTGGAAAAACATTTGATGACTATTTACTTTCATTAGAGCTTACCCTTAATAGATTCCAAGAGTATAATTTAAAATTAAAGCCGTCTAAATGTAAATTCGGGTATCAGGAGTTAAAAGTTCTAGGCAACATAATCGATTCTAAAGGTATTAGAACAACAGAAGAAGGGTTAAACTCAATAAGAAAATTTCCAACACCAAATACAATAAAACAACTTAGAAGTTTTCTTGGACTAGCAAATTATTTTCGCAGATTTATTCCGAAATTCAGTAATATAGCGAAACCCTTAACCGATTTAACAAAAGGAAAATTTAAAAGTAAAAATTCAAAGATAACATGGCAAGACGAACATGAAAAAGCATTCCAGGAATTAAAAAATAAACTTACAAATAAACCAGTTTTAGCACACTTCGATGAAAATTTTAAAACCATAGTTGTAACCGATGGATCAAAAAAGGGGTTAGGTGTTATTTTACAACAAGTAAACGATATAAACGAAATACATCCAATAAGCTTTGCATCCAAAAAATTAACAAATTCAGAAAATAATTATTCAGCCATGGAACTCGAGGTATTAGCAATAGATTACGCTTTCTCAATTTTTCGTTATTATCTACACGGAAGATCCGTAGAGGTATGGACAGATCACAAAAATTTGACTAGTTTATTAAAAATAAAAACAGAATCAAATGTAGTTAATAGGCTACGAACTAAGTTAATGGGTTATGATATTAAAATAATATATAAAGCGGGAATATTTAATAAAGCAGCAGATCACTTATCACGTTACCCATTGACAGATAACACATATAATACAACAAATGAAGAATATAAAACATTGAATATAAACTTGATACAACCAATAAACATTGAACAAGAACAAATTAACGATAATTATTTAAAAGATATAATAACTGCAATTAGAACACCCGAACTTAGCAATATTAAATGGATAAATAAATCTAAACATTATTTCATTAAAAATAATAACATAATATACTATAAAACTAATTTTAATAAATGTTCAAAATACGTCTTAGCTTTACCATTAAAATATATTCCATTAATTCTAAATGAAAATCATGACAATCCATTAAGTGTCCATGTAGGAATAACTAAAACATATAACAAAATAAAAATAAAATACTATTGGCCCAAAATGCGTAAAGATATAAAAAAATATGTTTTGAGTTGTACTAATTGTCAAAAACGAAAACCACATAAAATCGCGAAACCACCCAAAGTTGGATTTTATCCTTTATATAATGGGGAAGTAATGCAGGAAATTTTTATAGATTACATTGGACCAATTCAAACGTCTAAAACTTATAAATACATACTTGTCGCGACCGATCGTGTAAGCAAATATTGCGTAGCAAAACCATTTGCAAACGCAAACGCAAATAATACAGTTAAATTTCTACTTGAATTTATTCTAAAATTCGGACCTATGAAGGTTATAAGATCAGATAATGGTACGCACTTTACAGCGCAAACAGTATTGGAATTACTAGACGCGCTACATATAGAAAAAAAATTTGGAATACCATTTAAGCCAACATCACAAGGTCAAGTTGAAAGACAAAACCAAAAATTAATTGATATGATTTCACCATATGTTCAGGATAACAATAAATGGGCAGATTATTTACCTTATATAGTTTATGCTTATAATAATTCAATTCATGAAGTAACAGGGTACACACCACATTATTTAATTCACGGATATAATCCAAAAAGCATATTTGATATTGCTTTAATTCCTCCAACAGACGTAAATATTATTGCTGAAATTAACAAATTAAAACACATCCGAAAAACCCTTCCAATAATATTAGAAAAAGCTTCAGAAAAACAAAAAATGAAATTTAATACACAAAAAACCAAAGTTAGTTATCAGTCTGGAGATAATGTTTTGGTAAAGAAAAATATTCGTGAAAATAAATTTACTAATCGATACGAAGGACCATACAAAATCATTAAACAATTAGGAGATTTAAGATATTTAATAAATATGCCAAAACACGGAAAATTTATCAATGTACCCGTACACACAGATCAGATAAAACTATTTTATAACAAATAATATTTAAAATAATATTATATTAGCAAAAAAAAAAAAAGATAGATGAGATAAAATATAAAATACAAATTCATCATTTCGGCATGTAATATATATATATATATATATATGTGTGTATGTGTGTGTATGTATATATATATATATATATATATATATATATATATATGTACGTATGTGTGTGTATGTATATATATATATATATATGTATATGAAAAAAATATAAGAATCTAAAAAAAAAAAAAAAAAATATTTAGATATAACAATTATTTAAAAATAATTCTAATAATTACATTTAGTTTATATACATATATGTATATGTGTATGAGTATATGTGTTTTTTTTTTTTTTTTAATAAAAATAAATACAGTCTACTACAAGTATATTTTATATATGCATTAGGAATTAAAATCCAACTAAGCATATTTGTTGCTACTGTATATTGAACATATTTTGTCTTACCCGACACAACAGGAAGATTATAGTACCTGATGGTTTATTTTTATTTTTTATTTTTGCCAGGCCAGCATCTTGCTTACTAACATCTTATATTTACTTTCTTGTTCATTCATAAACAGTGAATGGAATTGATCAACCATAAGCATGTTAGAATAAGAAATCGTGATATTTTATGTGTAAGACAAGAATGACGTGACGACGTCTGCTAATAATATGTGTATTTTCACATTTATATAATATGTAGCATTTATTTTTTATTAAATACCGGAAAATTTCCGATGATATAATTAATTTAATGATTAAATTAAATTAATATTAATTTTTTATTACATTATATACTAATAGTAGAATGTAGAAACAGATTGTATTTATTTTGAAGTATAAGTGAAAAATCAAAACTAAAAAAAAAAAAAAAAAAAAAAAATTAATTTAATAAATAAATATAATATAACGATAATAATAAACATTGAGCGTCATATTTGTAAAAATAATTAATAATAAAATGACACACGATGACTGTTAAAAATGTTGACTAATGATTTTTAAGATTTCAGGTTTCATTAAATAACCATGAATATAATACTAAATATAATAATAGTTATATGTCTGATATGTATAATATATATATAATATATAAAAAAAAAAAAAACATTCCAAGCTAACGTTAAAATTAATTTAATTTAAGACAATATTTGTAAATAGAAACGGTTTTGGCAACTTTTCCCTTTTCTATTAGGTTAACTTAAATTCATTTTTAATTATAAAAAAAATTAATTAATTAACACTACAGTTATCTATACGGGAACTCAAGAACATCAATTACTTCAGTACCAATAATATAACAAGCTCCGAGGTTTAAACAAGAAACCGAGGACAGAGCAGAACGATCCTAAGCTAAAATGGGACCGTTCAGTTAGAGGGATGTTCTCTCAAAAGTTCAACAACTTGTGAAATAAAGAGAATAGATGTCTTCGAAACAACCAGAGGACGTGTATAGATAACAATGTGTCACATTTTTATTTATGTAAAATTATTTTATTTTTCTTTCTCTTATATAATTGATATTCTTTAAATTTTTTTTATTGTATTCAAATTTTCAAAAATACCTAAATATTTACTAAAGGCCTGAGGTCAGACCTCAATAGAGGGGAGGCAATTGTTACGGCTACATTATGCAAGCCTAACACTCCTCAGTTTTTTAGCCAAATAGGCATACATATAATTCAAATAATTGTACGACAGGGGGAGACAGCTCACGACGTCAACGGTAAATATTAATGCGTATAACTGCAGTTGACATATAACCATCTTAACGCGAGTAACTTAAAATCTTATCAATACTAAATACGTCGTGTGTGTCATCTCCGCCTGTCATTCGGACCATCATTGTTCAACGCTGTGGTCCAATAATCAGGTGTATATATTTTATTTACTATATTTATATTTAAGATAATAAACATCATTGTGTTGCTCATATGGTAATTATATATTTTACGAGATTGACGAGCCCTTGGAGTCCCGCAACAGGGCTTTAAATATTAATCAGGGAACTTTAGAGTATCTAATGCAGAGATAGTCTAGCCAGCTATATCGTAAAGATTCCACTAGATAACTCTATCGGCGGACATTCGTATTCGCTAACGAATACCGAATAGTTCCGTTACAAGTGCATGGAGGGTATGGTTTTGGCGAGAGGAATGAGGCTGGAGAAAAAGTTTTGGATTTTGCAGAATCGTATGAGCTTGCAGTAATCAATACATATTTTAGGAAAAGAGAAGAGCATTATATAACATACAAGAGTGGAAGAAATAGGTCGCAGATTGATTATTTTATGTGGAGGAGAGACAATATAAAAAGAGTAAAGGATTGTAAAGCAATTCCTGGAGAGAGTGTAATAACACAACATAGGTTGATGATAATGGAAGTATGGTGTAGTGGAAAAAAGATGAACAAAAAAAGGAAGACAGGGAAGGAGATCAGAATTAGGTGGTGGAAATTAATAGGAAACAAAGAGGAGTTTATAAAGAAATTAAAAGAAAAAGCTGTGTGGAATGTTGAGGGAGATATAAATGAGGTTTGGAGAAGGATGGCCACTTGTATTAAGAACATAGCAAAAGAGGTTGTTGGTGAAACCAAAAGTAGTTTACCAGAAGACAAGGAAACGTGGTGGTGGGATGAGGAGATTCAGAGAGTAGTAGCGAGTAAGAAAAAGCAATTTAAGGTAATGCAGAAAAGTAGGAAGAGGGAAGATTGGATAGAGTATAAAAATGTATGTAAAATAGTGAAAAGTGCGGTAAGCAAAGCAAAGCTTAATAGGTATGATGAGTTATATGAGCGACTAGGAACACAGTAAGGAGAAAAAGAAATTTATAGACTGACGAAGGTGAGAGAAAAGCGATCCAAGGATTTCCAAGATGTCTGGTGTAAAAAATGAGGATAAGAGAGTTTTAACAAATGATGAGGATGTGAAAAAAAGATGGAAAGAATATTTTGAGAAATTACTGAACGAGGAGTATCCAAAAGAAGCTTTAGAGAGTATGTCATGGAAGGAAGGATTGATTGGTCTAGTGGGTGAGGAGGAAGTGAGAGATTCTGTGAAGGCGATGGAAAATAAAAAAGCGGTAGGACCAAATGGAGTACCTGTAGAGGTGTGGAAAATGTTAGGTGATGTAAGCATTGGGTGGTTGAAAAATCTTTTTAAAAAGGTACTGATAGAGGGAAAAATGCCAGAAGATTAGAGAAAGAGTTTCATTGTACCAATATTTAAAGAATAAGAAGACAAACAAGAATGTGGGAACAATAGAGGAATAAAGCTCATGAGTCATAGTATGAAGATCTGGGAAAAGATTATAGAGAAGAGGATAAGATGTGAGACGTCGATATCAGAAAACCAGTTTGGTTTTATGCCAGGAAAATCGACA
>JASXSY010003220.1:0-25676 GCA_034509805.1 Sipha maydis
ACCATAAAAAATTAAAATAAAAAATAAACAGTTTAAAAAATTTGCAAATTCATATTCCACACATACATATATTGATTCCTGTGCTGTGCAGTACGAGAATATAACTTACATTTTGTCTATTGTGTTTATTATAATACGGCTCAAATAGAGAGGGAATCTTATCCCTGAATCCCCCCTCGCCTTATTGCCAATATTTATTACTATTTGTTTTTATGTTTACCCATGATTTAAGATAGTATCTTAAAATCATGGTTATATCTATGTATATAACCGAGCTTAAAATTTGAATCGTGTAATCGCCTAATTATTATAATTTAACAACCATAAATCATAGATATCTATGATTATAACTGAACTGATGTTATCAACAATCAAAATATCGTTAAATTATTTCGTCAGCTACACTAAGGGAACATTTTCAACTTTTAAATGTTTAAAATCGTACTTACGATCAACCATGACGGAGAAATGTTATAATGTATAAATTTTAACACATATCAACAATTGTATTGTTATTATTATTAACTATACTCATAAAGATATGGTAAACAGTGAAATAAAAATTGTAAACGAACAAATCATATTAAACAATATTACCCCGTAATTTTTCGACGATTCCATGCTCGCATACAATACATCGTAGCATTTCGGTAGCAAAACCGTCATCAGGGACCTTGTTTGCTTTCGATTTCTAACCGCCTTATTTGCCATCTCGTTTCTTATCATGCATGCGCACAAACGGGCGTAGAGCGCCGTACGTTTCGGTTTGTTCAGGGCCTGTACAGTACAGAAGACACGAGTTATCGTTACGGATTGATTTCTCGTAAATTATTGCAAGCACGCATCAATGATACGACATTTGACCACCGCGTTTCTTACTCGTTCGTGGACCATGTCGACCACCATATCTCGGACACCTGGTGAATCGATGTACAGTTTGGTCATTGAATTTACCGTTCCTTTGAAGTTGACCAGGCTTAAATTGCCCATCGCCGATTTTACAAAGTTCACTACTCTCTGGAATGTCACGAATTAAAATAGATTCGATTCAATGGATAGATTATTTAAGCAAATTAAAAAGCAAATAATCCTTAAAAACTCGAAAAAAAAACAAGTATTCATTAAATCGTAGCTAATATACACAGTAATGTAGTATTCCGATTCTGTTTATAAAGTTAGATAAATAACAATAGAGTACGGTCATAATATATACATTGCATGCTTACCATTGAAACAGACATAGCTGTATTACACACGGTAGAAATATTGAAAATATGTACCTGAAATTGAAATGTGCTAGTGTTAATATTATGTTACGTAGAGTGCCGGCGCTAGGGGAGGACAAATGGGACATTTTTCCAGGACACCACGCTTGTTAAAAGGCTCCGTGATTATCAACTATCATCTTAATATCGTGAGACATATTGCCATTTTATATCAATAAATTATAAATCTAGCTGAGAAGAGTCACGAGTTCAATAAAGACATTCACCTTATGTTCAAAGATTACAAAGCAGCATACGATTTGATTAATAGGGAAAAGCTATAGAATGTCATGAACAAAATGGGAATACCAGCAAAATAAGTCAGAATGATAAGAGCGTGTGCATATGAGTCCAAAAGTAAAGTAAGTTTTGGAGGAGAAGTATCAGTTGAGTTCCCAGTGACGACCGGACTCAGACAGGGAGACGCTCTATCGCCTGCTTTGTTTAATATTGCACTAGAATCAGAATATGAAAGGTACTAACCTAAGCCAAAGGAATAAAAATGAACAACAATAACGAACTAACCGTAGTGGCTTACGTTGACGATATAGTCCTCATTGCTGAATCAGAGGACGATCTGAGAAATACAACTAGCATTCTACTAAATGAAGGTAAAGAGATTGGTTTGAAGATAAATGAGTCAAAAACAAAGTATATGATACTATCGAGAAGAAATCACAATATTAGCTATTTAAAAGTTGATGATTACAAATTTGAAAGGGTACAGAGCTTCAAATACCTGGGCGCAGAGATCAATGAAAGTGCTAATAGCCACGAATAAGTTAAAAAAACGAATTACAGCAGCAAATAGATGCTAATATAGTCTAATGCCACTCTTCAAATCAAGATTACTATCGATAAAGTCTAAAATAACGTTATACAAAGTCATAGTCAAACCGGTTGCCCTGTATGCATGTAGTACATGGGCCACGACAAAATCGGACGAAGGAAAGTTAGGAATTTCGAAAGAAAGATATTAAGGAAAATCTTAGGTCCTCCTCTTCTTCTTCTTCTACTTCGCCTTCCTCCCAACTATTTGGGGTCGGCCACCCTTGTCCTACACCTCCACTTTACTCGGTCAATCACATCTCCTCTGCACACACCGACAGCCCTCATGTCATTCTCCAAAGTCTTCAACCATCTCTTTTTTGGTCTTCCTCTTCCTCTTTTCCCTTCAACGTCCATCTTCATAACCACTCTTACTGCATTCGTTTCCTCTCGCCTCATCACATGCCCAAACCATCTCAGCCTATTTTCTCTCATCTTGTCCACAATTGGCGCTACTCCTTTTTACTAAGGAAAATCTTAGGTCCAAAGAGAAATAACGAAGGAGAATATGAGATGAGAGGTGACAGGGAACTGGATGATCTATACAGAGGGAATGATTGGATCAATAACTAAATGGAAACCCGGCACTAAGAGGCCTCGAGGACGCCCCAGACAAAGATTGGTGGATAGAGTAAAGGAAGACTTGAAACTCCTGAACGTAAGAAACATAGATAAATGTACAAATGATAGAGAAGAATAGAAACAATATGTTGTTGCGGCGATGGGCCGTAAAAGCCTGTAAAAGGCCTGTAAAAGCCCAGAAAGAAGAAGAAATTATAAATCTATATTATTCCTATTACCAGTTATTTAGAAACTAAATATAACTAATATAATAATAAAAAAAATAAAAAATATAATTATAATATAACTAACTATATCTAAATTTAGACATAGTAAAAACTACAAAGTAAATCGTTAATGATACAACGAAAGCATAATGTTTTGACGATACCCGTTGAAAAAAAGATAAGAATTACTTAATATTGTTATTTTTAATTTTTAAAATTCGAAGAAAAACAGTGTTTTTTATTAAAAATCCTGATTTAAAAAAAAGCTAGAATTTCGCCCCTCTCTGGGAACCTAAAGACTAAAACCTATGTCCAGGACCCCGCAATACCTAAACCGGCACTGGTTACATATCATGAACTATCAATATCTATAAATATATGGTCTACGCTACTGTAAATACATGTTATTACTTATACGCGCTTTAAGTTTGTACATATATATTATATAATATTATATGTATTATATAATATTATAAATTACATACAACTGGCCGACCCCAAACAGTTGGGAGGAAGGCGAGGCAGAAGAAGAAGAAGAAGATTAATTACGTACAACCCAAAAAATGTTATGGATTAGATTAATACACGCTTACCTGAAATATAACTCAGAAGAATAGAAAACTATGAAGTTACCTCTTGGTCGATAAACAACAGATGCCAATCGAATAATGCAAAATATTTTGAAAACTAAAATTTATTAAACGATAAATTCACGGTTGTCACGACGCTCAGAGTAGTTTGATGGAAACGACCATTTTGTGTAGTCGTTTAGTGTATTTTTATCAACCAACACTATAAATTTAGTTTTCAACAAACAGGTAAGCTTTAAATCTAATAAATATGTGAACATTTCGATCACGGAAAAATAAAAAAATAAAAAAATAAAAGAAATCAGATTTCTGACAGAACAGCAGTATCAAATAAAGTATACACGTATTCTAACAAACACTGGGCACATTATATACTCTCGGAAATTCGAAAATAAATACAACTATCACTGATGAGGGATACGGTGTGCGATGTGCATTTTCGGGCGAAAATATATATTCGATACTATATCGACTAAATCGCACTTGCGTTTTTGATTCAGACTGCAATGGTTGAAAATCGATTTTCGAATATTTGATATTTTTCATCTGATGTGGAACCATATGAAACAAATAACACAAATAATGATTATTATTTTATTTTATTTTTTTTGTAATTTATTTGAATTAAATCGTCTATACTATATTATGTATAATCAGCTTAAGAGTTAACAATTTTGAATGCTGCCAGAAAACATAAAGGAGAAGCTATATATGTTAAAAGGTTAAATTAGAGAAGTAGGTCGTGGCACCACTTTTTTTTTAGTCTTTTCTTTTTTTTTCTTCAATACATCAAAATCTGTATTTGTCTCACTTCATTTCGACCTCAATATACTCTTACGGTAATTATAAGTATCCAGATCGCCGGCACTCAAGTATCTACTACAAACAAGTAAGTGCTATTTTATTTATATTGCCAGACGGTCCAGTTGTACTGATTGGCTCTCAAACCTTTATAATCCCGAGAACCTTCCCTTTAAACAAGGAGGAAGGTAATTAACCTATATATTATACCCTACTTCTCCACCATTCACTCCCAATATCCCACTCCCAACATTTTACATTTATATTTTGGGTCAATCACACATTCCTAAACACTTTTTTGGGTTATTATAATGTATAGTTCTGCATTACAGCAACCATCTAGTATTGTTGAAGCTTTTCTATCTCATTTTTGATTGCAAAAAAATTTAAACCAATTTCAGATGGTGAATTTGTGAAAAAATACTTGGAGACTGTAGCAAAGGATATATTACCTAGTACAAATTTTCAAGTATAATTCTATTCCGACAGTGTGTTGTCAAATTGATGATATTTCAAATGAAATTATTATAAAAATACGCATTCGAATTTGAGATTTCAAATATTTTTTCTTAGCATTTAGCAAAAGCACAGACATTTCATGTACAGATAAATTTTTAATATTCGTTCGTGGAGTTAATGAATCATTTCAAATAATTAAAGAAATATTTAAATTGTTAAGTTTAAAAGATACTACAAAAGGTAAAGCTATTTTTTACGCTGTTGAAAACTGATTAAGCGAAAACAACTTGGGTTTGGGAATTCACTCTGGGATTCAATTGATGGTGCACCTGCTATTGAAAAAGGAGCTATAAAATTACCAATCGATAAAATAGATGCCACCAGTAAAACTAATAATTGCTGGAAAAGATATGATATGATCCAGTGTTTGATTCATCAACAAATTTTATGTTCTCGAGTGTTGTTGATGAACCATGTTCTGCAAGTAGTCATATGAACAATGAAATAGATTCGATCACATGCATTTCCGCACCGAAAATTTAAGGAATTCCTGAAATAATTGGATTCAGAGTACGGTGACGTAGTGTATTTAAACCTAACCCAAAAAGGTAAAACGTACGGAATCGGGCTGTACTGGCACCTGAGTACTCGACGGTACTTGATCCGATCGCTGGACGTAGGTCAACGCGAATTGTAAACGTGAATCGGCCGAGGGGCGTTCGAACCAAATAGACGATGTGCGTTCATGGAATACGGGACACGGCTTTTAATTTTTAACATAGAAAAACATAATCCAGCCCAATGAAACAGAGGCAGTTTAATCGATTACAAATTCTGCAGCAACATTCCTTACTAATTTCAATACTGATAATGTATAATTTGTACACGACACTTTATTTTCTTAATAAATAAAAGTTTTTTTTTACTCACCTTCAGATAATCGATTCTAAGAACTTGATGCAAAGCCTTACATGTTTCAGGAATAATTTTCCCAAGCGCTTGAGGTGAAATAACTGATGCAAATTTAAGGTCTTTATAACTTCTGCAAGTAGCGAGGAATCTCAAAGTAACTGATAATCTTTCGTGCGCAGAAATACTTTTTCTCATAACAGTATTTTCTTTTTTTATTATAGGAGTAACCATTTCTAGTAATTTTAGGTATGTTTTCTCATCCATTCTGAGATAATTTTTAAAATCTTCAGATTCGAATTTTAATTCATTCAATAAATTGACATGACTATAAGTATCTCTTTTCAATAACTAATCTTTACACCACTTTTTACACTTCCTTTTCAGTGTTTTTGTTTAACTTTTTTTTTTTTAATTAATTCAAGACCTAACAAAGCCAGTGCGTTATCGGAAAAAAAACTGAAGACCGCTCCAGAATACCAGAGATACGTTCGACGTCCGGTTGACCTGCACAGGCATACCTCCGGTGGACCTTATTGTGTATGGTCGGCATTATAGATGAAACCATTTGGGTTGGTGAGATTTCTTAGAACGGTATTGAACGCAGAGTTTGATATATTTTTTATGCAGACGGGAGGGACCAGGAGACTCCACATTCTGATATGCAAGCAGTCTGGATCTTCCATCGTGTTATTATTAGTTATGACGATTATATTGTTTTAATTGATGTCGAGTTAGGCGTAGCGATTTGGTGAGATAAAAACTTTTGGAGCCGAACTATACATCTAAACAGAAGCGTTCTTAGGATACTTCAATGGAGGGGTATGAAAAAAAATGGTTACAAAATAAGCTGTAAGCAAAAAAAATAAAAATAAAATTATTAACTATAGTTAACAATTTTATTTTTATAGTCGACATTGAAAACACATATCAAAAGTAGATAAAACGTGTATTACTTATATGCCAGAAAATAAAGAACCTTGAGGGGGATTTATTTCCCATATCCCCCCCCCCCGCGAGAACGTCCATCCATCTAAATAAAATAATCTGGTAGCATCTTCCTCCCACATAGAATATTTGTAGATCCACCGCTGAAGACGAGCAAAGATAAAACCGTGCATTACGAATCATCTCTACGTTGTTCTATCGTGATACGAATATTGCTCTACGGTTACGGTCCGTTGACGCAATTAGAGTTCATATCTTGGGGGGTGCTACATTGCGAGACCACACCCTCTCAACATAACGTATGGCGAATATTCCGATAATGCCGGTACCTATTACATACATTCACAATATCGTCACGAGAAAACATTTTAACTATGGATATTTTTAATTTACAACGACATGGAACGTGGGGGGGGGTGTTTCAGCACTCCCGTAGTTGCGCCGCTGCCACTGCTGTTGAGTGGATAATACCGCAAAGACCGTATACCGTATTGATACCGATTACGCGATTACTGAACTCCGTACGAATCGATTACATCGTATTCGAAGCCCCTCCCCCCCACCCCGGGCAGCGGATTAAACGCAACCTTGGTGTCCACGGCCGTGACGGTTTACAATACTCTTCTGTTTCCGGACGGACAGTGTTGTTGATCCGTATCACTTATCACCTTCCACCCTCGAACGTGATAACGCTATGATTATATTTTTAATTTTACTATTTACGCTTCTACCGTTTTGGAAGCCGCACCGGATTGTGACGGCAACCGTAACGGACTGACGTAAACCGCGTTGCCACTCGTTCGTCGGCCGTAAACCGTCACCGCTCACATCGGCCGCGCGATACACTTGTCGGACGCACCATCCGCCGAGCACCGAGTGACGCGCGCCGGTTCTGCGAGACGATGTCGACGGACGGTTCGTCGCCGCGGCCGGCTCTGAGGATCGATTCCGTGCGCACGCGAGACCGCGGCACGACGTCGTAAGGGAGAGGCCCAGTCGTACACGTCGTAGTCTTCCCGCCGGCGCGTCGCGATGCAGTCCGCGGACCCGGACAACCGATTGAGATTTCACCTGCGGTGCGGCACGTTGGTGAAACTGTCGACGAACAACAGGTCGGCCAAGCGGCTGCGCGCCTACGACGAGTTCAACAACGGAGTGGTCATGACGAATCGAAACTTGTTTGACGACGAACTGTTCGAGGTAGTTGGCCGTATGACGACCATGCTCCTGGGGGACGTGGTGTGCTTTGAACGTTCTCACATAATTGGTTTTCCTCTCATAGATTCGTATCGATAAGCTAGTGGACAAGTGGAGTGGTAGCGTTGAGGTAGGCGTAACAATCCACAATCCGGGAGCCATACCCATTCCTTCGACAATGACAAACATGAGAACCGGCACTTCTATGATGTCTGGTCGCGGTATATTGGCCAACGGCAAAGGTATTCGAAGAGAATATGGTAATTTCAATTTGGACGATCTGAAGGTGCATATCTATTATTCAAGTGTTTCTTATTTAAGTTCTATATGCATGTGATCGTTTTAGGTCGGTGATCGTATTGGTCTGATGCGAAAGCGAAACGGTGACTTACACTACTACATCAATGGTCTTGATCAAGGAGTAGCGGTTTCTAATTTACCTTCAAAAGTGTGGGGTGTTGTTGATATGTATGGAAGAACAGTTAAAGTTACTATTGTTGATCGCGATGTCAATGAGGAAAAAAATTTGCTTACAAGACTAAGCAATTCGTTAACCATATCTAATGAAAATCAATGTAAGTTTGAGAAATAGTTTATATATGTCTACACATTCGCTGTAATTCTTGGCTTTAGTTCACACTATTTTTTTAATGCAAAACCTCTGTTGTATATAATAGCACTATAGAAGATGATTAGTACGTACATTTTAAAATATTTCTTTGTTGAAACAGTTTGACTTTTTACTCTTGTTTTTTTTAAAAAAAATATAGGTATATTTTATTTTACCAAAATAATTTCATAAAGAGTACACAAAAGTATTTAAAAATAATTATTTGCTGTAATTTACTCACTGCCATGAATTTTAAAACTCAGGGAATATGTTTACTGACATTAAATATACAATTGCTTTGTTTTAGTGATAAATGAAGATTTACTCGAGTTCCATCCCATGTGTGGTGCACATACTCTAGTAATTAACAACAATACAGTTGCTTATAGACCAAAGTAATAAAAATATACTATAGACTGCTTAAAATAATTCTTTACATAATTTAATTTTAATTTTAGTGCATTAGATGATTTTAATAATGGTGTTGTATTAACCAAGCGCCCTCTACGTCCAAATGAATTATTTGAAGTACGTTTGGATCGTTTAGTTACCAAATGGGCTGGTTCAATAGAAATTGGAGTTACAACTCATCGTCCAGGAGATATTGATTATCCCTTAACTATGACAAATGTACATTCTGGTACTTGGATGATGACTGGTGTGGGTATTATGCATAATGGCATTACAGTAGTCAACCAGTATGGAGTCAATTTAGATACATTACGGGTAGGAGACCGTGTTGGTGCTATGGTCAAATCAAATGGTTCTTTACATTTTTATGTGAATGGGTTGGACCAAGGAGAGGCTGCTAAAAATGTTCCAATTGGTGTTTATGGTGTTGTTGATTTATATGGACAGGCTGCACAAATTACCATATGTCGTGATAATGCTGATCAAATTTCTCCTTACAAGTGAGTAATTTTATGACTATTGTGTTAATCATTGTTGTTAATTATTTGTTTTTTTTATATTAAAGAAATAATGTAAGGTTTTTCCCTAATCATGGGAAAAATGCACGTATTGTTCCTGGTTCACGTGGTCGTACAGCCGACAGGTTGTACTGTGAATATGAATTTAGTCAATCAATAGTTTTAGTTAATCAAACATTGCAAGATGGTGAACTATTTGCTGTTAGTGTAGATAAGCTTAATGATCGATGGTCAGGCTCAATAGAAGTTGGTAGGTTTATTTATTATTTATTATTTTTACCAATTGTAATAAATTATAGAAAATTATAATTATTAGAAAATATTATCTAGGTGTTACTACAATTCCACCAAACATTTTGTCTACTGATTTACCAAATACCATGACAGATTTAGATCATGATACTTGGGTTTTATCTGGATGTACAGCGATGAAAGATGGACTTGCAATTAAATACAATTATTCATTGGATTTGGATAAAGTCAAAGTTGGTTCTGTGGTTGGTGTAATGAGACGTGACAATGGATGTTTACATTATTTTTTGGACGGCAATGATCAAGGAATAGCTTGTACAAATGTACCTCCAAATTTATACCCTGTAATTGACATATATGGTCGATGTACTCAAGTAACTATTCAAAGTCCACCAGAAATTAGGTGTGATGATAGTGATTCAGATACAAGTTGCTGTTCACAAGATGACGTAATATCTGTTCAAACTGAAACTGGAGTAAAAGGGCAAAAGTAAGATCAATTAAATTATATAATAATTAAATATTAATATTTTTTTTTTTTTTTTTTTAGAGATATTAATTTGTCTGATTACATTTTTGGAGAAAATATAAAATTATTTGATGATAATAGAACAGCTGCTCGAGTAAAATCTTTTCAAGATGGTCTTTTAATATGTGATAATAAGATGCAACCAAATGAATTATTTCAAGTATTAATAGTAAAATGTAATACAAATTATGCAGGGGGTTTACGAATTGGTGTCGTTAGTTGTTTGCCAGAAACTCCATTGCCATCAAATATCAAAGATATGAATAAGAACAAAGATGTATGGTATTTCTTAGGTATTTAATTTCATTGTATTGCTATATTTACGAAATTAAATTGTTAAAATTATTCTAGGCAATCAAGTGTGGTACAACCAATCAGTGATTATGAATAACTATTGTCCTAGTTTGGATAGATTAAGAGAGGGTGATAGGGTAGGGATTAAGTATACAGGAGATAGAACATTACATTTGTTTGTGAACGGCTATGATCAAGGAACTGCAATATATAATATACCTGAGGTAATGATTATTTAGATTCTCTAATATGTTCTTTAATCTAAATCTCTAAAGGCTCGTCCACACTAGCGTAACAAAACGCAAACTGTTCGATTGAATGTTCAACGAACTGTTTGACTAACTATTCGCCGAACAACCAAGATTTGTGTAAGTATGTTTGCATGTCTGTGTTCGTCTGTTTCCCGTATTTATGAAAAAATAATAAATAATAAATTGCATATCTTTTCTATCAGTTACTGAATGTCGATTTGTTACACACTAACTTTGTTCGTGAACACATGTTCGTCGTTTTGTTACGCTAGTGTGGACGCGCCTTAAAAATATTTATTTTTTTTTTATTATATTGCTTTTTTACCATTCTTATTAGTATAAAATAATTTTATAGAACTGATACTTATACATTTTTCAGAAACACCAGATTTTATTTAAAAATGTTTAAATTAATATTATAATTTATAATTGTAGCTCTTAAATTAAAATTACTCTAAAGTTATTCTTTAAATTAATTTACCAACTTAATTATAATTGAAATTAAAATAGTTTTCTGAAAAAACTGATAAACTTATGGTAGCTAAAGGTTCTCATTATATTAAAATTTAAATTTTATGACATTTTTTTAGATTGTTTATGGTGTAGTTGATTTATATGGTTGTCATATTTCGGCTAAAGTAATACATACTGATCAAGATGCTAAGACAAATGTACAGATGACATCATCCCAATGTAGTGAAAATACATCTGATTTATCTGAATCAGTTAAAGTGTAAGAATCACACCATTAAGTAAAAGTTTAATCTGATTATTGTGTAATTGTATTCATTTATTTTATTTTAGTGATACTACAATTAATGTTCTGAAAAGAATGACTGTATTAGATGAGGATATGAGTGAATGTTGTTCATCAGAAATCAGTTACTTTATAGACGAAGTAAAATTTTATTGATTAAATTATATTTTACATAATATTTCAGTTATATTTGTTTTACAGTCTACATACAAGTTAATGAGATTTAATGATTGGAAAGGTCGTAATATTCGTTTATCTAGAGATGGCCGTACTGCAACCAGAACAGAATCTTACAATCATGGATTGACAATGACTTCAGATATTTTACTGCCCAACATTTTATTTCAGGTTCATTGCAATATTGAAAAATTAAAATTATTTGTGTTAATTTTGGATTAATTATTGATTGGTAGGTTGAAATCCAGTCATTAAATAAAAAATGGGAATCATCAATTATGATTGGTGTATCTAAGATTACCTGTACAAATAATGCAGCACCAGCAACAGCATTGTCTTTAAAAGGATATGATAGTTCATGGATAATTTCTGGTGATTCTGTGTATTATGATGGCCTTAAGGTAAATATTTTTCTCAAAATAATTAATTTTGTTTAATTATGTGCTTGAATTTTTAGATTAAAAGTAATTATGGTCCAGATTTAAATTATTGTTTGCCAGGTGATATAATCGGAATTATGATTGATGGGGAAAATCGATTAAAATTGTTTGTTAACCGTATCGATTATGGAATTGCTGCAGTTAATATGCCAGCTGATTGTTATGGTATTATCGATTTATATGGCCAGTGTGAACAAGTATACACTAATATTATTAATTAAATTTAATTTTGAAATATGTATCATTAATTTATTTGTATTCCTAGGTTTCTATTGTGAATCCTTTTATTGACTTATCACCTATTGATCCCATTCCAAATATGCCTTTAGAATGTGAGTTATTACCAGAAGATGGTAGCCAACCAATCGCATCTGAAGAGAAAGCTGACCTAGAAGGTGATGAAAAACAGAGTCCAGCCTGTGAAGAAACAGAATTAGCTGATTTAACTTGGATGAAAACTGATAAAACCAACGAAAATGTCTTGGTTGCTAGTGGTCATGATGTTAGATCACGTTCAGCTGAACTTACTGGATGGATAGATGATGAAGCAAGTACATCTACGCTAAGGATGTCAAAAATTCGTGCTGGAAAAACTTCTAGTTATTACACACCTGATACTAGAGAACGTAGACAAAATGAAATTTTAAAATCTCTTCGTCTTAAACAATGTCAATATTTTAATCTATCATTGAAAATCAGAGCGCATCTTAGTATTCCGAGTAAATATTCACTCTGAGTTGGTTTTAAGTAAATTTATTTCAACTATCTGTTTTTTTCAGATGAATTTTTTTTAGAAAAAGGTCATACATGTTACTGTGATGGATGTAACTTGTATACGTGTGATGAAAATAAATTATCAATTGAAACCGGTTGGTGCAAATTTTTACTTTGCCTACATCCAAAATACAATAATTTATCATTAGATAAATGGCGATCAGCTTATGTAGGGAGATCATTTGACATGATTCGTAACTGTTTGGATAATGGAACTTTAACTCATCGAGGTAGTATAGGTTTTTTTTTTATGTATTTATACTTTTATATTTTATCACTAATATTAATTTACAATTATAAATTATGTGTCAGATACTGAACCAGAAAACATAATACTTTATCCATATTTAAAACGTACAGTATGTTGTCAAAACATAAAATATTTTGGGTAAGTAAATTATTAGATATAATTACATAGTTATGTCATTTTATTCAATATAAGTTAATATTATTTTGTTTGTCAGATATTATGATCCAGAAACCAATTATCAGTATAAATGTCATGCAGCTTTTGAATTGTTGGTTGAACCCGGTTCATATGAAATTGGTGATATATTACCAAAATCTAGTAAAACAGATTGCTATCAAATTTCATCATTAGTAATTCCAAAGTTAGGTACAAAAACTGTACTCACTGCTCTTTACTTTAGATTTGATAGGGATATAAATTAAACTAGAGGAGAGATTATTTAAATAATTTAAAAGACATTGATCTCACTATTTTTGTTATTTTTTTAATATTTTTTTTTTTATGTTGATGAAAAATTATAATTAAAATATTTATGACATCACTTTATAATGTCTTGTAACTTCCTCATTAAAAATATTGTCCTGTTTAACACTAACAAACTTAGAAATTTGTGTTCCTTTTGTATAGAATGTATATGGCAAATTAATGTTACCAAGGTTGAACTGATTAACACGTTTTAATAGATCTGGTACAACAGGAGTAGTTACAAATATATCACCTGTTGATTTATTTATGTTACGAACAACACCTAAAACAAAAAATAATTTTTAATGTTGTTTAAAAAAAAAAAAAAAAAAACATACCAAATCCAACACATTCATATAAATTTGTATTGTTGGAAATACATAAAGCTATCACATTAGCATTTATTACTTCTAAAGTTTCATCTTGTGTTAGTACTTCCTCAATATTGTTTATTTGAATTTTAATATTTTGAATGTTTACTCTATAAATTAATAAATACATAATTAATGAATTATATTACTTTGAAAATCTTTAATAATAAGAAAAACATGACTTACCTATATGGGACAACATCATTGAAATATATGTTTGTACCTTCCAAACATTTACTCAAGTATGATGTAATTATCAGTTTTTGTCTAAGTTGTTTATCAAATATTCTATAAAAATATATTGATTAAAGATAATTTAAAATCATGCTTTCATCAAATTATAGTTTCTGCTTACGGTAAATAAGGAGCTTTGGCTAATTTATTTTTAACAATTGATGTAAAATACCAAAGATCATACGTTAATGCAGATTTTGTTTTTTCATTAATAATTTCTGAATGCAAATTTAATTCTTGTTTTTCGTTAAATTTCATCTGTATTACATCTGATGGTTTTGTTATAGATATAACATTAGATATAATTTCAAGGCCTGGACCTAAGTTTAAAATAAAAATAAATATTTATTTTATTTTTTATATTATTCATTTTAGTATTAACCATTACCTTCAACGAACCCCATAGTGTTTATAAAACATGGCATTTGATGAGAGTCAACAGCTTTCAAGTCATTTACTATTTTTTTAACAATTTCATAGTAAAGAGGAATATTTGTCATGACATCATTGCTCTCAAAAAAATATGATCTACAAGTACGTAAAACTTATTAATATATTAACTATTTGGTTATAGCTTGAATTGCTCATTACTTGAAAGGCTGTTTTAAATGTGTAAAATTTGGTCCAAGCAATGGAGTGTCAATAATAAATGCTGAAATACATCTAGGTACAAACAGTTCACTTTGACCTATATCTAAGTCCAACACTAATATTTTTTCCCACTTTCTTAAGCATTTATTAATAAGATAGCGCATCATTGTTGATTTTCCAGAATCTTTGAATCCAGCCAATACAATCTTGATCGGTTCTATGATGAAATACATAAATAAATACAATATTATAAAAATGGTAAGATAAATAGTAGAAACTCACGGTTAACAGGACGATCAAGGAGCTCATTACTAAAACCTTGCCATTGTTCATCTGTAATTAATCTTTGGTGAGACATTGGTAGTTTACTCAAGTCAAACCAACAACCCAACTGATCTTCTAGTTCAAGTAAAAGCTTTGGTGGAGTTAACCTTGTTCCAATAACATCAAATATATTGAAACCTAAAGATACGATTCCTTTTTTAATAGTAGCCTAATACGTTAGAACATAGTTCAACCTACTGGGTATATATTCATTCATGAATGTTTTCCATTTGCTAGTATGGGCGCCCTTCTCGAGTACAACAATCGCTTTTTGTCCATCGGCAGATGAAATTGAAATCAATCCCACTAATCCCGAAGAATATATGGTCATTGGCGGAGAGTCTGCCGTCATGGTAAAACCCCATAGTTCAATTGTGCCTTCGATGACTCTGACATCAATTACACCGATGATGTTCAAAACGTCTTCGCCGTTAAACTCCAGCAACACTTGATCGGATACGTTGGATTTATAAAACAATGGTAAGGTATCGGGTAATTGATATATTTCTTTCATTGTTATAAATATTCTGGGGCCGTTGTTTCCGATCCCAAAAGTTATAAACTAAAATTTGTGCACGCACATGCTAAGCTGGTTTTGAATCCAGATCGGAGCGTTGTTGGTGATAAAATCATGGAAAAAACGTAATCATACAATGATAACCTGATAAACCCTCGTGCATTCGGTAGATAGTAATTGGTGGTTTGCTTTGAACAAACCAAGTTTAAAATACTACAAAATTTCATAAATTTTACTTCGTGCTTCTTGTGATTTTGCGGGAATTTCAATTCGTATTCACCCAATTTAAATTCTTTATTTTTTTCATACTTGTTGTGCAAAAATTACATATTGAAATCATGGACAATTTAGGCAACGAAGTAATTGTAAAAGTTAAGGTAAGTGTATTTTTTATTTACAAAATCAAATTTATCGGCCTCGGCGAATTCCCCTGTATACTCTCATAATTATTCATTCTACATTGTACTTTCTAAACTAAATAACTAAATAAAATAAGTAGGTAGTAAGTATTTCTAAATCAAACCATTTGTAAGTATTATTATTTTTTTCTTTAGTAAATTTAGCTAGTTTTTAGCTCAATGCACAAAATAAATTATATGTGTGATCAAATCAATCAATTTTTTTACGGTTTTTTAAACAATATATCTTAATTTATACGTTTTAACTTTTCATACAATTAACTTTGAAATATTTTGAAATAGGTTCAATGTATTAAACATGTTTAATTACGATTGAATAACTTGTATGTTACCTATATTACAGGAAGCCATCCGAGAAAAACTTAAAGAAATGAATGCAAATAGCAGTAAGTAAATATCTTTATGTTTAAGTATATTTAGTGAAAATTGACTTAGGATGTAAACACACTGGTGTAAATATTCTGTGATTGGAAATACCTACTTTTTTCTTGGTTACAGTATTATAAACAATAATACTACAATTTTCGTTTATAAATAAATTTTATTTTGATAAGTATATATATAAAAATAGTTATTTATGTAGTTTTTTTTTTTAATTAATAGTTTTATTTATGCTTATTCTGCTTTAATTTTTGGATTTTCATTAGGGCTTATTATTATAACTTAAAAATTAAAACAATTAAATTACCGTAATTAGTGACTAGTTTTAAAAAACCATATTAATATTTAACTATTTTGAGGTACTGGTAATGCATTATATTTAAAGTAATAATTATTAACCACTAGTGACATTCCATTTAGATAAATTTTCAGCTTATCCAGTAATATGTTTACAATTTATTTTTTAATAAGATTGTATTAATTTTTTTATTTATTACAAGTTTCTGTAATATTGGTTCCTGGTATTTGATAGGTTTTACTATAGAACAGCATATTTTGTTGCACAAAATAAAAATAACCCAATAAGTAATAATTATACAATTATAAAACCTATTTAGGAAATGTATACTATTGATTTATTTATAAATATGAATAAATGCCATTTTTTAAATAATTGTATTTTAATATTTTAGGTGATGAAATAATAGACTATATTATGCTATTAGTTACTACTAAGAAATCCAGTGCAGAGCTCGCTAAAAGTATTGATTTTGTGATGGAAAACAATACTGGGATTTTTGTGAAATGGTTGGCAACTATAATTAAAAAATTACAACAAGTTACTGTGTCAACAACAGAAAAAAATGTACCTGGTAATTAAAATAAATTGAAAAATATTACTTTATTTTTATTAATTTTTATTGTTTAATATCAAAGTTTTTTTTACATTGAAAATGTAATTAGTTTGAATGTAAAATTAATATACAATTACAATGAATACAATTAAAATTCAATAAACTACAATGTGTTAAGAATAACTATATAATAATATGATTGTACATGGTAAACCTACTGATTTATTATAGTTTGTATATTTTTGTAATGTTTTTCAACTAAGGACTAAAACCTTCTAATTCACTTAAATTTTATTTTTTATGTTTGAAGTATATCTGATGTTTAAAATTATCTATGATAAGGACTCATATTATTACATTTAGTTTATTAAATTATTTATCAATAATTAACTATCATTTTTGGTATTTAAAATGAAATAAAAATTATCATCATTTTAAATTGGAAATACTGCTGAGTATTAATATTACACCTGTAACATATAAATTACATAGTAAGATTTGGTAGTAGAATTTTTGATACAAATATAAAATGAACCGAGATAAGTTTAAAATATTGAAAAAACTATAATATGAGTAATGTGAAATAATTATAGTAATTAAAAAAAGATTAGAAATGTAAGATTTTAATATAACATGATATTATATTATAGATGGGTGATTAAGATTTATCATTTCGTGTATCATAAATTGAATTAACTTATTAATTAATTTTTCAAAGTTCTAATATAAGTTTAAGATTTTTTACTCCTGCCCAAAACTTGTTTTCAAAATTTATTTTGTTTTAAAGTCATTGGTATAAAAGAGCTGTTTCAACTGTTGCACATTTCATTTAAAATAAAATATATCAATTAAGGGTTTAAATTATTTTACAAAATTAATCTGTATTTAAATATTAATATAATAAATTATAATAGATTAAATAAATGTAATTGAATAATGTTTATATTTTGCAGAAAATCTTCAAGTACCCAAAAACAATATAAAAGCTAATGAAAAAACTCAAAGTGATGATATTTTAATTTGTGAAAGTAATAATGTAAAGTTTGATGATTCTGATGAAGAAAAAGAATTAGTGTTCAATTTAAATATTGATAATAAGAGCATAAAAACATCTAATGAAGAAAGTATGATATACATTATAACTTAATAGTATATTATATGTATTTATCATAAAATATATAAAATATATTTAATAATGTATAAACTTTAAACTAAATTTGAAGATATATAAAAGTAAATATAAAATTAAAAAATAATCTTCTCAACTAAAAATAATGTTGAAGATATTTTAGTTGGTAACAAGTTCAATTTAAAAGTTACAATTTTCAAATGTTTATTTTCTATACAATACTTAATAATTTCTTATTATTAAAGTACATTACATATAATTAACCTGACGTTAGTCGCGCGAGCATATTTTACGCTGTTAGTCGCGCTGCGGTCTTTTTGACCGCGCACTATACTTTTATACATCATCAACGTTATTTTCTACTATTTATTAATATTAAATAATAATCAATATGCAAGAAAATGTTTAATACTTATTTTATGTATTTTTACAAACAAAATGATTTTTTTTTTTTTACAATAAAAAAAAAAATTATAAAATAGAATAGAACTTATTACAAATAATTATAATATTATAAATTAAACAGGCAGTTTATAAAATGTAGATGTTAAAATTATATCGGTTCTCATAACGTGATTAGTCAATTAGATCTTTCGGCACGTGATAAGTCGCTGGTTGGTCAATATGACTGCAATTGTTCAATTTTATTGTTCAATATTATTTATTTTTGGAAATAATTGTTCAAATTAATATTTTTCAATATGTTATAATAGCTAATGAGTTTTGAAAAAGATATAAAAAGGGTTTACAAATGTTGAAGAATAAATTCTGCAAAAATCATAAGTATAAATTAAGTGCGGTCGTTTTGACCATGACGCGACTAACGGCGGTTTAAATTTAAATTTTAGTTTTTATATTTTATTCTAATCACATGTTGGTATAATTTTTTTTTTTCATTACAAATTTAATAGTTAACATTTTAAAAGTTAAAAAAAAGAGTTGCATTTTTATAGAAATTTGAAAACAATATTGTTGTCTATTTTAAATTTGTAGGTTCTGAAATTGTCTTTAATTGTGTTAAAATCTTATATTTTAGGCATACTTTTATCTAAAAGTATATTAATGTAAAAAAAATAGCTTTACTTAATTTTATGTTATTTACTTAATCTGTTGTTAAAATATGACAATTGTAATTAACATGTGTTATGAGTAATATTTATTTTGAAAAAACCTTATTTCAGATACAGAAAAGTCCTTTAGATTATGTGAACTGACAAGACATGATGAAAACAAAATATCCTCTCCAGTCAAAACAAATGAAATAAGACCAAGAATATGTTTTTCTCCTGAAAAAATAATGAAAACCAAAAATAACACATGTATAAGTGATAGCAATTCTTGTAATAAATCTATGCATGAAATGAAAAATACTTCTATAAAAAACTCTAATATTTTAAACATTGGTGATATATCAAACAAAAATAACAGTGATGGTAATAATAAAATTGTTATTAAAAGGAAAAGACCTCGAATATCAATAAACAGTGATGATGAAGATGAAAATAACACTAAAACTAAAATTCCAATTACAATTAAAGAACCAGCTAAGCAAATTACAAAAGGATTGCTAAAGAAAAATAATAAAATACCTATGTCTCAAGTTATAGTCGTTAAACCAACCGAATCTAAAGTAAGTCTAATTCTGTAATTTTTAGTACTATAATATGGAAGCAATTAAAATATCACTCTTTTTTTTAGATATTTACATCATTTTAATAGACTAGATTAGATTAGAGTATGTATAGGGAAGTATTGGGACAACCCGTTCCCCTATTGGTGTTTGTTCAAAAAAAAAAAAAAGATTAGAGTATTATAACTTAATAATACTGCAAGTTAATTTATAAACATATGTTAGAATATGAAAGACATTCAGATATTATTAACATAGGCTTACCTATATTGTAACCTCATAGTAATTTTGAAACATTTTACATTTTATAAATAGGTATTATATATTATAAACTTTTGGTAATTACAATCTATTCAACACAAAATGAAATAATTTGTAAGAGTAATATTGATAAATAACAAAAGTATAATAATTATTATTCAATCAATAATAATTATAATAAATAATCAAATAACATACATGCATAAAAATAATTATAAATTATTTATGTAAGGTCTTTTAGCATTTACACAATTTTCAGAAATAGTGCAATTACAATACAGATCTTGTTTAAATTAGTTATATTTGATTTTCCTTAAATTTATAAAAATATCATTATTGTATATTTGCATATTTTAATTATTTTAATTTAATTTTAAATTTTAAGAGGTATTACCTTTCATACTGATTTATATCACACATTTGTTTAACCTAAAATCATTACTATATTTAATATTTTTGCCTTAATTAGTTTTTTAATAAGTATTTCTATTCATTTTTTTATATTTATATGTAGAATGATATTGGTAAAGACCAAAGAGAAGCTATTAAATGCACGATTTTGTTGTACAGCGTATAGACATCAGCGAGGTTCTCTAGCTTTAGATACAGCTTTTAAGTATATTCTACAACAAATCGAGCATCAGATAAAGAAATTACAGTTGTAAAAAAAATGGAGAGATTATGCTGTTGAAATGTTACGTTGTAGCAAAAAAGTATGAAGATGTTTTATTTTATTCTGATAAACTTTTTTGGGTTTTATTTTATAAAAAAAATATTAAGTATTAAATTTATACTTATATATTTTAAGTATTAATAAAGATACTTATATTTATTTCATTGTATTACTTAAAAAAAAAATGCAGCAAAGATTATCATGAACTGTGCATTTATTTTGTTAAATACTTAATAACTTATTTAATAATTTATTGTAATTTTAGCATTAGAAAGTAAATAAGTACTATAAATATGTATTATTAGATTTAAATTTAACTAATTAATAATAATTTTCATATTAATATATACTCATGGATTACACATAATTTCTTGCTTTATATTTTAAGAGACTGAATTATAAAAATAATATTTTACTTTTACATAAAATTTAATCTAAGTGTATTGTGTATTCATATTAACATATAGTTTTGCATTTTACAATTGCTCATAGTTTATTAATTGGTATTACTTGAATATGAATGGGAAAATCAAGAACAAAACACTAAGGTTGTATTAAGCAATCATTATTTATGCTACCTTTCTACCTCTCTTCAAATTAATATTGATAACTGGCTAAGTTGATGTAATTGCATAGTTAAAATTCATATGTTTTGTATATTTTGTAACCCAAAATATTGATTTGCACCAACTGTATTTTATGCTTCATTAACTATTGAATTTTTTAAGAAGGTTCTGAAGTAAAATTATATTGTTTGGTTGTTTTAAATTCAGACAAATCCATTTTTTTAGTAGCTAATGTTTACTGTATTAAATATAAATATTTAATAAAATAATAAAATTGTAATTCAATGACTTATTTAAGTGATATTTTGAGCATATTTATTTAAGTAACATTGTATAATTTTATTTGTACAATTAAAATACTTTTTTTATACAGTAATTAATTATTTGAAATTATTGATTTACAGGAAGCATATTATTACCATTCCACTTGCATATATATTATGTTTAAAATGAGTAAAGTAAATGCAGTTTATATTTATGTAAACGCACTCGAACTCAAATTATTTCCACAATAATAGTAAAATGACATCGAAACGATAAAAAATATTGTGAGCTTGTAGATATCAGATTGCGAAAATTTTCATTTTATCGACTATCTTTGGACGTTTGTTTGAATCTGGTTTTAATATTTGACATTTATTATGATAGCTTGGCTCACCGGACCAAACCTACAATCCAATTTCCGGACCTGACTGCAGGTAGACGAATACATTATGTTACATGTATACAGTGGCGTTATTAGGCGGATTTGAGTCCCGAGTGGTACAATCTTAGAAGCTGCACGTATTTCGTGTTTCAAATTATTGGCAGCAGAGTTTATCTCATAAAGCATTGAAGGTTAGTTCTAACGGTCGTTAATAGTTTATATATCATGATGATCTTAAACACTACTTCATTATGTGATTAAGGTGTCATTTTTTAGTTCTTAATATCAAGGGACGGGACAATTGTTGAAGGAAACGGAGAGAAAATATGTAAATATTTATTTAAAAACATCGCTGCAGCCATTTTTATCCTCCCATGAATGACGCATCAAAGTTATTTTTACGTTGTATGCAGGGGGAAAAACGAAATCGTCTAATTCGGCTTTTTGCAAAAAGGCCCTACGTCCGTCGGCTATATTTCTTTGCTTGTATAATACTATCGTCTAGGTTTCTCGAATAAATCATGGTATATGATATCGGTGTCGACGAATAGCGTTGAAATGTTAAAAAGCGTGGTGAACGTATAGTCAACAATAAAACACGAAACATATTTTAGTTTTAGGTACTCACCACACCTCTATTATAAATATTTTCACTGGCCCCTGTGAAATGTAATATGGTTTTGTGCTCGAGTGTACGTTTTAATATTAAAAATACGTACGTTCGGTACATTTTAAAACAATTAATATTAAAAATGAGTATAACAAATTGCAACAAATACAATGGCGCCTAGTTGTATAAAAAAAAAAACCCCTTTCATTACTGCGGCGGCTGTTGACCGTGCGTATTACCCGAAATGGATTTAGTTAAACGCAAAACAAAATTTATCAGTTTAACGCGAAACCATGTTGTGTTATATTTACTCAACTTTTGTTTTATAGCAACAAATCGGATGGTAATATTCTCACGGTAACGCACCCATTTGAAACGCGTTAATATACTTATCGTCTTGTTGCTCGTTATTATTTTATTGACTATGATCGACACGTTTAATCGCTTCTAGAGCACCACGGGCATGTGCTTAATATGGACGCCCGTCATTTGTAGAAACGGTGCCCTCTTCTTTGACTGTCCATTGAATCGGTGGCCGTCGCTGGAGAGACATCGTGATCGAACGATATCGGCACACGTATACCGGAAGGGGAAGTGCGCGTAGATTTTAACGAGAACGATGTGTGTACAGTGTACATTGTACACGAACGGATAGAACACTGTACCCCCAGCCCGTCCTTATCCGCGCATCGCGATGTACTCGCGCCTCGTGACCGTTGAAGTCGTTGACGCTACAGGGGCAAGTCATCCTCGTTCGCAGAACAGTGAGGTACCTAGGTGTCGATCCGGACAACTAATCCACGCGTCGTCCACATTGGTTGAAGAGGACCAATCGCTCGGCGAAAAACATATTAGCCGGGCACAGAGGCAGATGGAAATGAGGACAGTTCGGGTGTACAGGACGGTTCCCACGAATGGAGTGCTTCTACTGGCATCCTCAATACCGGCGGACCTTCAGACGCTTGAGCGAAACAAGCGTAAACGGCATTAAAATACGAGAACGGGTTATCATCATTAACTCGTGATGGACAAGATGGGAGACAGGTCAATGATGGCCGGGTGGACGCACACCCCGAACCCGAGTGTACCATTACTATTTACATAGAATGAACAGGGACCCGGACGCTTCGTGGGATTACTGCGGCAACGAGTGATATACCGAAGAGCACACGTTTTTGAATGTCCGCAATGAAGCGGTCTTGTAAGAAGATACACCGTAAAACACGCCTCACTCCCTCGCTACATCAAAGACCCGCTGTGTGGATCTCATGATTTTTCGAACCATTGAACGTTCATTGATATGGCGGAAACAATCTTATCCAGGAAGTTGGAGGACGAGAGAGAAGCAGAAAGAGAGGTCAGGAGATAACCAGGTTTGTGGGTTCCGTGAGCTGGACCTAGAAGAAGGTGAAAGAAAACGATGACCTAAGGAAACGGACCATAGAGAAGGTGCCCGTACGCAACAGATGCTCCGGGTAGAAGCGATCTCGGGCAGGTGCCATTGTCTCGTCTTCAACCCCATCCTCTCAAGGTCAGGTATCACGGCGGCAAGAGCCTCGCAAAACATACCGGAACAGCACGTGACATCAAAGCTGACTGGTGCAGACACCGGCTGAGAAGACAGCACCAGATACAGTGTCGTAACTGTGTAGCGCGATTACGATTCACTAGCAGCATTTTGATTGTCTAACAAGTGCGCGGCCACTCGTGGAGGGGACCTATTGGTAAATATTAATTTTGTTAAACAAATGATCGTGGTCGGGCGGAAGTAATGGGATTACCTGTACTCGCCCGGTTTTCGGTCCGCAGAAAAGAAATAAGAAAAATATTGCACAAACAAAAATCAAGACACACGACAGTCGCAGAATCGCTCGGTGATTTGATTTCGTCGTCTAGCTCGGTCATCGCGTGATACTCACCACCACCGCTGTCGCCGTTCGGTATTGTATGATGCGCGCGAGCAACGAATCACATTTAGAAACACGACCTTCGGAACGCGAGTGCGGCGGTTCGATCGAAGACAGATGTCATCAGTGGCCAAAGGAAACGGATGACGAGCGCGCGCTTCGGTCGAGAAAACGATTATTTTTCGGGCAAGGACGAACCCGTCATTACGCTTATGTTTTCCGAGGAGGGAGGGGCTTTCGAACTTGTGCTGTGGCAGCGAGCGTTGTTTCGTCTTTTAGAGAAAGCGCTGTGTGGGATTCGTGAAAAGAAACGTGCTCCACTGATACGAGTATATAATATCATTTTCCCGCGCGTGCGTGACGATTATTTGTTTACATGGATAATACTCGAGGATTTCGCGATAGATTCGTGTGGTGATTTCTATGAAAGTTACATACCGGCTTGTTCTACGCATGGCAAGTGCGTCAGCTAATAGTACCGTTGAGTTTAAAACCGTGTCTGATGGTCCTAAACATAAAAGTTACATTTGGCACACCATCTCGTCGACGTTTGGTCGACCGCGTGTACACCATTTGTTACTTAGGTAAGAACGTATTATAATATTTAATATTATAAGTTATTAAGATTTATTACGCGTAATAATGTCATGCTTACATTCTCTATCCACTCTTTATTATCTTGCGACTGGATGATAAATGTAATTTTATAATTTAAATTTAGAGCGTTTCAATTAGCCACGCGCATTCGTTTTGTTACCGTAGATAAAAGTTACCAGTGCGATTTCGCTGTTTTTATATATACATATATACATATTATGTATACCTATAGGCATTTGTAATCTGATACATGACCAATTGATAATCATTTTTTGAAAACTAATTTTCCTGGCGATATATTACAATGTATTTAGTAGTAAATAGTAGTGGTGGTGCGTTTTGAATAAAAAAAATCTGTGTACAATAAACAGAAAAAACGAAATATTTTGTTGTTATAATATACTTAATGATCTTGTAACACGGCGCGTTGTATAGGCAATTGAAGGGCATTGT